>CM046430.1:48976596-48996673 GCA_025506505.1 Flaveria sonorensis | reverse complement strand
CAGCCGCCGCAGCCGCCGCAGCCGCCGCCGCCGCCTTGTTGTTGTTGTTGCTGTTGTTGTTGTTGTTGTTGTTGCTGCTGCTTGCTGCTGCTGTTGTTGTTGTTTTTTTTTTTTTTTTTTTTTTTTTTTTGTCTCAGAATCTAAAAGTTAATGGGATTTTTTTTAACGGCAAACCTACACTACTACTGCTCCTATTCCTACCACTAATTGCTCTAAATTATATAATTGTCTCGGATTGAACTCAGGACCTCCTATTTAAAAGACAAAACCTCTAACAAGTGAGTTAGCCCCACATTGACGAGTTAATGGGATTTAACTAGGGATTGGATATTTAGACACCCCAAAACTATTAATTAACACTTCAAATTTCTATACGTGTCGTATAGCCTCATAGTGTCGTATAAGGGGTCGTATAGCCATATACGGGGCGTATAACCCCTCTGACAGCCCCTTGAATTTTTCCTCATAGTTAGTGTCAAAATTTGTTATGCGCGTTGTATAGCCCCATATGTGCCGTATAGGGGGTCGTATAGGGCTATGTGGGGCGTATAGCCCTCTGACAGCCCCCCTGAATTTTCCTCGTTTTAGTGTTTTCGATCCTATAGATCGCGTATGAACCCACACGTGACGTATAGTGGGGTATAGGTGTGCAAAAAAAACCTGTTCAAAAAAAAAAACAGAAACCGGTTTGTGGCCCAAACCAGTTTGGCCCAAACCGGTTTCAAACCGACCCAACTCGACGGTTTTGGTTTGGTTTGAAGTTTCATTAATCAAAATCGGTTTCTAAACCAGTCCGGTTTCAAACCGGTTTACAACCTGGTTCTTAAACCGGTATCCCAAACCAGTTTTCAAACTAGTCGTTGTATAACGGCTTTATAGCCCTTTTTTGGCCGTTTGAGATCTTTTTTGACCGTTTTTGTGGTTTTTTACCATTATACCCCATTAGGTTAGTATATATGTGTTGGATGCTTTGGTTGAATCACAACAACTTAAAACGCTCTCTACTCTCAAAAATCACAAAACGCTCAATACTTTCCATCTTTTAGAAAAAACTCTCTCAAATGGCTTCATCAAGTGCTCAATCATCCGTTGGTTGTGATGCGTCTTCAAGCAACGTGGTGGTAGCAATCCTTCCTACGAATAGGAACCCCGAAATATAGTGCAATTACGATTTATGTCAAATGGCTAGCGGTCCGAACAAGGCTCGTTGCAAGTTTTGCCATATGTTTTCAAAAAAGATGCAAACACAACGTTAAAAACCACATTGAGCTTAAATATTGTAAGGCGTTGAAAGGTGAACCGTCTCAATGTCAAGCTTCGATGACAAACGAAGGAAATGTTTGGGCTTATGACGTTGATGCGGTTCGGGAGCAAATGGCGCATTTTGTAATTCAAGAAAGTTTGCTATTCAAACATTTTGACAACGAACGTTTGACTTTACTCATTCAACGAACTCTCCAACCACGTTATACCAATGTAAGTTGTGCTACTCTTCGAAGAGATTGTTTAAAATGTGAAAAAAAACTAAAGGAGAATTGGATGTCGTGGAAAGAGTACAAGACAAATGCTTACTTGAAAGAGAATTGGAATACTAAGCAGAATTATATGGGACGAGGTAAAGAGCGGATTGACACCCGGAATGACCGATGATGAAGGCCCAAACCGGTTACATAGAGTTAGGTTTTTCAACCATTAAACCGGTTTATAACCCCGAACCGGTTTGGGGCCAAATCGGTTTTGACTTGGGTTGACCAAACCGGTTTCGGTTTGAACCCCAAACCGGTTTTCAAAAAAAACCGGTTTATACACCGCTATAGTAACACGTCGATTTATCTAATAGAGTGTCTCTCTTAGGACCCTTTTAACTATGATACATGAGAAAAACAAATAACTATACATCTAGTGTCTGATAGCTAGAGATTTGTCCAAAATATATACACGTGTTAAAACACTCAAGATATAATTATCATTTTGCTTTTTTTCTTTTTCAATTTAATAAATTTCATTTATTTATTTTTATCATCTTTTTAGCTGTATATATGAAGCAACCCCGCTCCTTCGTCATCTTCTTCGTCTACCCCTAATTTCTTGACCTAATTTCTTCCATTTATCTTCACTTTTCTCTCTATTATTACTATTATTATTATTTTTCACTTCGAGGAGCTTCGATCTCAAACGTTATCTTCTATCTCCGTAGGTGAGATTTCAATTTAACTTTCTCCCAAATTTATTTAATTTTTACGAAGATAATTGATTCTGTGTTGAACTTATTTTGATTCGTTGTGTGTTCTTGTTCTACTGTTATGTTGTTGAATTTTGTTTCCAAAATATGTGCTTATCAGCACCGTTGCTTACAAATTCAAGCTATTTATACGTTCAATTGTTCTAATTTTAGTAATATTTTCATCTGATGTTAAAAACATTTTCCGGCGTGTGATTCTGCAACGGTAACTGTTCGATCTGGTGTAGATCGTGATTCCGATGTAAATCTGAGAAGATACGATGTGAAATCGATGTGAAATCTTCGATGTAATTGATTTATGAAAAGCAAATATGTAGATCTGTTTAGATTGATCCTTTGTTTGTATGTATATGCATATGATGATAATAATCAAATTGATTTTCGATTCCTACTACGGATCTCGTCGTTTTCAATTTTGTCCTCTTATTTTTTTGTATTTTTGAATAGCGATTGATGAGTTTAATTCTCGTGATGTCGTCTACCTCTGTTGAATTTAATATTATTTCAATTTGTTTGACCAGATCTCGATCTACCTTTGTTGATTTCAGATCTAGGGTTTGTGTTGAAGCTTTTGCACATATCTGATTTGATTCATATGATTTTTATTCAAACAGGTGTTGATTCAATCGCGAAACAGAAGAAGATGAATCACTGTGGGATCCAACAGAACAGTAACTTCTCGTCGTTCGGTAATGGAGATCTGGTGGTTTGTCCAAAGCCTAGGCGGATTAACCTCTTCAACACCACCATGAATGAGCCTGTTAGGCCTTTAAGATGGCAGATGTGGTATATGTTATTCAATCTAGGGTTTCATGTTTCAAACGATGATTGTATCTTTAAACTGATTTTGATTTTGTTGTTGAATTTGCAGCTATCAACAAGAACCTTATGATTCCAAATCAGGCCCTGAGCTTCTGGACATCATCCTAGCAAAGGTATAGCTCTTAGCTGTAACGTTGTGGCCTCACTTTAAAAGCTTCATTTTTAGGCGGACATAGCGCTTTTCAGACCAATTACGTTCAAATTCTGGCTAAAACATGTTTAAAGCCTATAAAAATTGTATTTTTATAATATGCATCTTGCTTTTTTAAGCGCCTTGTAGCTAGACTCATGGCTCCTGTGTGCGCCTTGAGCGCAGCACCTTGAGCCTTCGAAAACTATGCTTTGATGTAAGTATGTTAATTGATTGTTGCTAATCATGGTGTATTTGTTGTTACAGAGTGGTGGTTATGGTCCACCTGAGCAAACATCGCCTCCTTTTTTCTGTGGGTCACCGCCGAGCAGAGTTTCTAACCCTCTAATTCAAGATGCTCGATTTGGTGATGACAAGATCTCTCCAGTTTCGCCACAATCAATTCTTCCAAATCCCACTTCCTCTGGAATGTCATCATCTCCATCTTCATCATCCCGCAAAGGGGGATGCCTCCGCCCCAACTACGGCAACAAACCAGCAGTGAGGATTGAAGGGTTTGATTGCCTTGATAGGGATAACCGTCGTAATTGCAGCATCCCAACTTTGGCTTGAATCATTCAAACCCTTGTTCAAGAAACATATTTCCTTCATAAAAGTACATAGCAAGCAAAATTAAATCAAAGCAAGTATTTGAAAGAATCAAAGAAGAGATGTAAGTTTAGTAATTTGGGCATTTAATTTTAGCATTATGAAGAGGATTTTTGCACATCTTGAAGAAGATACATCCAATCCATTGATGTGAATACTTTAAAAAGAGTAATTTGTCTATATGTATATGTAGGTATTTAGAGAGTTGTTAACCAAGAATAATGATTAGGGCTTAAGATATTACCCTTCTGGTGATTATAATTTGTAAGTAAGACTAGCAAAGGAAGGGATTTTCCAAATCATGTAACAAATGTATAAAGTCTTGAATTAGTGATTTTGGTGTTGTATAAACGTACATGTGAAATTCAATATTATACCCATTTTGTTATATCTAATACTCAAGAATTCCCTAAAACTACTCAGAAGAGAGACATTCAACCCGCATCAGTTGAACACGCGCGTCATTTGAATAGTCAAAAATGATTGTAACCTTGCGGAGTTTTCTTATATCCGGTAACCACGCATCAACCCCTGGAGGGTACCTACAATGGTTGTGGTGGTGTTCCCGTGGTTACTTGAAAGTTGAAAGTTCGAGTCACGAGGGTAGTTCGCCCTTACCACCCTAACTAGAGGTTTCTATATAAAGAACCTTAATTTTAAAGTTTGTTTCAGTTCTGAAACAATGTAACCAGACTCTTAATTAAATATAACATACCTAAATATTTTTTTAATTTATGATTTAGATGTGATGGTTAAATATATATGAAGCATGATTTATATATTCTTTATATGAAATAGAAGATTTATATACAGTATCAAATGCATATTATAGACACACATAACAATTTTGGTGATGTGGAGATTTATTTTAATGGTTTGCTGAACGAATTTGTTTGATTGTTTCTAAGATATTGCAACAATCAGCCTTTTGTTTTGTGACTTTGTCATATTATGAATCTAGAATCTAGATGGTGCCCTTGGTGGAAAGCCGACAAGGCTGGTCAAAGTCAAAGTAGCATTTTGTTGAAGGCAAATTTGAGTGTTTGACCGAATTTTGCGACACATGTATTCTAACACGCCAGATATGTTTTAAGCTGAGCTGGCGCTCAATAGTTCTTAAAACATACATTTAAGAAATGATATGCTTACACACAAGAGTACCCCTCTTCCCGAAAGCTTCGTGGGGACTACTTTACGACGACTGACGACCGAAAGTGAGTCCACAGTACTCTTTGTTATGAAAGGTGTATGAGTTATCATCCATCCTAGTTCACACCTTCTTCCTGTGTTTGACGTAGATGTCTATCGTTCTCCACCACTATAGATGCTCTAAGTAAGCCCAACATGACCGCATTTGAAAGATGTGGTGATAAATGGATTGTGCTTATGGTTTGATGGGTAGCAGACTACGTAACCTGAAAATTATATATGAATTTAAGCACGCAACATACTTATAGTCTTATATTAAAAAAAAAAAAGAAGTTTTTTGTGTTTGCATGTTACTACTACATTATACTATTACTTTAAACATCAAACTTGAAACATATAAATCCTATGGTACAACCCTATGATGTTGAGAATTTTTTATTATGTTTTTGTCATGGACCGAACATGTATTTCTTGAGTAGTTCACACTTCACCCTATGTTTGAGCTTTCGACTTTTTATTTGCTTTAAAATATATTATTTTATATTATAATTATATGTATTTTTGTTTTTCTCTAATAACTTTAACATTTGATGTTTTATAATTTTTGAATATACTGTTATGATTTACTTATTTTATCTACGTGTCATTATAAACTTCATGAAAACAGACTTATGCGTAATAATGTACAGGTTATCGAAGCCCAAACGCACAATAGCTAATGCTATTTAAAAGTTCTGATTTGTTACAATTTATATCCTATTATAAGCTTTTTACAAAACTGAGTTGTCATGATAATTTTCTTTGAAATCACAAACTAAATACTAATGTACAAATTGTTAAAAATGAGCTTTACTAATTTCTACATCCCCACCACAACACGCGAGAAATTATAAGTCATCAAAATTACTTGTTGGTTTTTAATAGATTACGATTATACGATTGTGACGTACTTATATTTATATTCGTTTCAACATAAATTTTAGTTTAAACCGTCTGTTACAAATTTCCATCCATATTAACTTAAATTAGTTTTCAAGGAGTATTTTCACAACTATTTAATTCTAAACATGTCGTTATACCATGCTTATTTTTTCTAGCTTTTGATGTTTTACATATTCTTTTTCTTTTTTTTTCCATTACCTTTAAAAATATAACTTTTATAATTCAAATTTGTATGTATTTACTTTTATCAACATTAATATTTTTAATTTTTTTGGTTTTTTTAGGTTATAGCGTGCTATTTTTATCAACGTTCTAATATGAATTTATTTAGCAGTTTCTTTTTTATAAAAAATTCTAGATATAATCAAAGGTCTCGTTGCGACGCACATGATTGTAACGGTTTCATTATTTAAATAAAGTTTTAAATATTATCAACAACGTGTGAGTTACATTTTTCTTACCTTTAACGCCCAGCTCTCGGCAACGTTTCCCTTTAGTTTTCTTTACGGTTTTGTGCCCCTGCCGTAACGCATGGGTCTTGATACTTGTTATAAGTATAATTTACACCTAAACACAAGTGTTTGTAAATTTCTTTTAAGCCGTAAACAAGCTCAAATATTCTCTTAATTTTTAAATTAACATAAATTAACCAATACATTTAAGTTTTGAATAAAATATATTTAAAATATTTATAACAAGAAATAATAATCTGAGCGTTTGAATTTCCAAACACAAGCGCAAGTAGGTAGATGGCAAAGAGATATTTACAGATTTACTTTTAGTGCCGTTAAATACTAAAGGTGCCTTTGTAACTTGTAATCTAGAGAAATGAATAATCAACAAGATACAAAAGCACACCGCATGAATACTAAATTTGTTAATGTGGACGAATCAATGTCAAGTTGAAACCACAAACATATTTAGTTAAACGGGATGGTATCTGGTAAAGTAGAACGGTGACATAAGGTGGACGGGGGCGAGGCTTATACTTTTCCCCACTCATGACGTGATGAATACAACTCATATGTCTGATCACGCGTGTGGTGTTTTATACCAAAGGATGTATTAGAAATCGCTGAAACCAGACATAAATTTGGTTTCACATTAGGCCTTTTTTTTAAATTTGGTTGGTCGACTTAGAAAATTTCAAAGGCACCGGTCAGTTAAGGTTTTGATTTCAGCAAAAGTTGAAAGGAAAAAAGCAGGACCAAACTAGATAGTGTAAATTTGAGATTTACAATAAAACTATTCTAGGCTTAAGCCGCATCGAACAAGCTCTACAAACTCAGATCTCAAGCCCTTAATTAACCGTGAAAGTATGAAGTGTCTAACCTTAGGCAACACTCCAACATTAGCTAAATAAACCTTACTTGATGTAGGAGACGATTTAGAAACATAGAAAATCATTTGATTGGTTTTTTAATGTGGGTTGTGACAGAATATTGATGAAGATAATGCAAACAAAAGTAGGATGTGGCAAAAATTAAGCCACGAAGTAATATTGCTTAGGATGTTGCAAAATCCTGTGACTTCTCTTAATGTGTATTTGATTTTTGGATCTTTTTATGTAACTTCTGATGCTTATTTAGTGACGTATTTGATGCGTGCCCATATTGAACAATGCAATAGAAATGCTAATGAGAGGGTTGAGTTACATCGTTAAATATGATGGTAAAGTTTGATAAATACCGGGAGATGTTAAGAAGATGGATTTAAATTTTATGGCATCATAATTTGGATCATTGTTGTTTTTTAGACAACTTCTTCTAAAGGGGAAACTCGAGAGCACTTTTTTTAGACAACTTCTACAAGTTTTTTGTTTTATTGTATTCGGACGATAAAAGGTAGTTTTTTTTAATGCATTTGTCTATTTTTTTTTTATTTTGAGTTTGATATCTTATGAACTTTTGTTATTATAAAGACCTAATAATGTCAAACCATAAAATCAAACTAAAGCAAAATCTTTAGTAACGATTTGATTTGGTCCGACTTTAGTTTTCTATGATTGCGTATTAGTATATAATTAACAAAAATTGTTACTAATGTTTTGTCCTATAGGCTTTAAACCTTAACCCCATAACTTATACCCAGTTGATCTCATGCCAGCCGTTTTATAATTTCTAAAAATATTTAGTTTTTAAGACAGGTCTTGTCTTGTAGCTTGATGATAATACTAGTGCACAATGTTCCTCACAATAAGGATTCGAGTTTCACCTGCGGTTGAAGAAAAGATTGGGTACTCCTTGTTACATAATAAGAGATAGTCTCATGTCACAATCGAACCACTGTAAATTCATTGTATGGATAAATAATTAAACCTTGATTACTTCATGGGTAGAAATGTCTTTTCACGTTCTTACATTTTCTTATTGTTTTTCTCTGTCTCTAATATATGCCTAGTTTAAAATTTTGAGATCCATGCTTCATACAAACTCAAATTTTATAAAAAAAGAAAAAATAAGGAGAAAAAAAGTTAAATAACAACAATAATAATAAGAATAACAATAATTATTTTTTCTCAATTTTCTACTTTTTCTCTTTATTGTGTGGGGCCAATCTCTTTGAATCATGGGCCTCTTATTGTTGACTCTCCAGTCCACCACCCTCTATAACTCTATAAGGCTATTTCCTCACAACTCTATTTAGATAGCTCACATCTTATTTTGAGGGAGGTATTTTATTCTATTTTATTTTATTTTATTTAATTATTAATTTTTGGTGAGAGATTCGGTTTTCAGATCATCACCCTGATTTATTTATTTACTTATTTTAGTTGTATGTTCCTTCATAAGTTATATTTAGAGTTCAAACAAGAGATGTTAATAATCCGCAAAATAAAAGAATTACTTTCGGATTTTCTATCATATATTATTAAATAATTTCTTTCTCTTATGCCCCTTTCACTTTATGAGATTAAAAAAAATTCATCTAACCCATAAAGGATATAGCACAACTTATTTACAGTGTGGTCACTCACGGTCATGTGACATTGGTGTTATTTGGTATGGTTTTATGCACTCGTCGCAACGCAGGGAGCTTATACTAGTTTGGTTTTTAAATTTAAAATCAGACTAATTTTGTGTATTTATTACTATTTGAATTCTGACATTAAATTCATTCATTTTATAAAGTTTAAACTAACTTTTAAATTTAACTTTTAAAGACAAAAAATGCAACGCCTATAAAAGTTTAGGCCAACTTTATATTTTTTGATATTTGAGAACCAGACTTGCAATGACTACGCAAAAATTTAAACTAACTTTGTAGTTTTTAAAGTCTGGAAACTAAACGTACAATCTAGTAAAACCACAAAAACTATTTACGCAGATTTACGTGATTGAATACCGACGTCTATCAAGTCTAATGAAAGAATATACAATTTCGAATTAGGATAAACTAGAATACACAATTTATGCAATTTTCACTTTAGTTTTTTTATTTCATTCGAACTTTTAAACACAAAAAACATTATATATTTGACATTTTATTTTTCCTATTCTATCCTTAATTTCATTCCGAATTTTTTTCTTAAACCAACGATTGTGATGAGGCCGTTAAAAGGAAAAAAATAAGCGAAAAAACGTTGAACCACACACGCACGTTGCGCCGTTTAACTGTAAGATTTTGACCGAAATGTAAAATGAAAAAATTGTAAAATATGAAAAGTATAAGGGACCAAAGTTGAAAGTAAAAACAAATATTGAGGTTAAATTGTAAAAGATGTAAAAATATTGGGTTATAACAAAATCAAATATTTAAAAAAGAAAAAAAGTTGATATAACCCATACAGCACATAGTACAACTTACAATGCATACAAAACTTCATAGCATATATATAACTAGGTTAGTCCCGTGTATTACACGGATTGAATAAATAAAATATTAAATAATTAGTACTAAAAATTTATGCATTATAAGATCATGATTGAAGATAAAATATGTTTATAATTACGTACAAATAACTATTTTAAGTAAATAAACAATTATGTATTTTTTTACACTTTTGTTTTAAAAAAATTGTGATTTTTAAATATTTTGTTTTAAGAAAAATGATAAAAAAAAGTTTGTTGTATTCTGTATTTTATAAAATTTCTATTTTTAAAAAGTGTGTTTTTAATAAAAAGCATGTTTTTAATTTATTAAATTATACATTTTTAATTTGAATATGGTACGAGTAATATTATTAGTATTCAGTATTATTATTAACAACATAGAGAAATGAGAAAATAAGAATAATGAGTCTTACAATTGTGTCACGCTTACTTTAGTTTTTTTTTATAGATAGATGGATAGGTTAAAACCATTAATTTAACAAATTATACTTAGTAATAAACACGAATGGTTACAGTATAATATTTTAATATAAAATATAGTTATAGTTATATATACATAATAGTTCAAGAAATAAAATAATTATACTAATTTTAACTCTCTTATCTAAAAAGTTTTATATTTAAACATTCGTTTTAAGTTTTTTTAATATTTTTTTATAAAAGTCTTATTTTTTAAAAATACTGGTTTGTAATGATTCTTATTGTTTCAATAAGACAGCTTTTTAAAAAAATTCATCTGTTTATAACTTTTTTAAAACAAAATGATTTAAAATATTTTGTTTAAAAAAGGTTTAGTGTGTTAGAAAATTTCATATTATATAAAATTTTAGTTTTTTATTATTTAGATTTTAATTAAAAGATGTGATTTTCAATTTTCTTAATAAAATCTATTTTTATAAAAGATAGTTTGTTTTTAATAAGAGAGAGAAATATACCAATTAATATAATTCATTTTTAATAAAAGAGAGAAATTTATTTGATATTTAAATTACTATAATACCCCTTTGGAGGGAAAATTAATATGTGGATGTCTAGAAGAATGACAAGTGATAAAAAAATAAGATAAGAAAATGACAAGTGTCAAAAAAACCTTGTTTTATAAAAGGTTATAGATAAACATAAACAAATAAATATATTTGACTACCTGTTGACCATCGTAGGTTGTGACAGAATGCTTCAGAAACAGTAAGATAATGAAATCTTAAAAATAAAAAAAATAAAAATCCAAACTAGAGCCCAATGTGTGGTTATGGGCTTGGTAGTCGGGCATGTTGGTCAGAAGCTAACACACTCTTTATTTGTTATTTGTGTTCTAAAATTCTTATTGCTTCAACAATTCAGCTTACAAGAAGATTGTCAAAGAATTGATCACTTGAATTGGCCCTTAAATAAAAAAAGGGTACATTTTTGGGTTAGGGTTGACCCATTTAGTCGATTTGTGATCCTACATTCGACTCCTATCTGGTCATCGTCTCGAAGAATTTGATCAACACTAGTTCACAGATGAGTTCATAGTCGAAAGCCCTAAAACTATCTAACAAGATGGCACCCTAACAATCTGATTAAGGGGTTGTTTGGTAGTCTATAAATGGGGTCATTTAAAAGCTATATCTTAATAGTTAAGAGGAAACATTAAGTCTGAATAGTTAATAGGTAACATACTAATAGTTATCTCTTAAATCATTCAGACTTAATGTTGCATCTTAACTATTAAAAGACTATAATCATTAAGAGATAGCTTCTTTATAACCATCAAGAGTCTACCAAGCTACCCCTAAGTCGAACCACATCTCTAAAGCTCGAAACCTATCAAGATATATAATGTCGTCCGGCTCACTCTCCGGTCCAGCCCTGAAAGTGTTGGCCGTGTCCGAATGACATATTATGGTATGTAACTATTAAACGTTTTTTAAAACTTCAAATTTTAGTTTTGAAATAATAAGATGATATTAAAATAAACTTGTGCTTGATTAAATCCGGATAATACAAGTTGTTCATTGCTATTGTACCCAAGTACACAGACATATTCTCAAAAGAAGTGGGAATCTATATTAAAGAAACTGTGTCAAACACATCTCAACATCTTCATCTCTACCTGTTATTTCAATTTTCTTTAATTCGATTGTAGGCATAGTTCGTTTCAATTGTATTTGTTTTGTACTGGTATTCTAATTCTATTTCTAAAATGACTAACGTCGGCTCTACATAAACTACTCAAATTCACGTTTAAAAATAGGGAAAATTCCCAAAATTTTCATTTCCCTCCCCTTTCACCCAACATTTCCCTGTCATAAATTTCTTCTCAAAAGTTCCTCTCCGGACAAATTGTCGTCGCCTTCACAGATAGACGTGAACGCCTTGTACAACAGAACCAGTCACAAAGAGACATGTGTACCTAAGCAAACGGGTGTCCGTACTTTGCGGGCGGGTGCCCGTAGACAGTGACAATTTGAGAAAAAATTTACGAGGGAGACATTTTGAGGGAAAAGGAGAATAAAATAAATATTTTGGGAATTTCCCTTCAAAATAAGCTTGAAGCTTTTAAACCACAAGAAATTGACTTCCAAATTTACATGAACTTGATACAAACATGACTATGTTTTTCAACAATACTATTGAAGCGATAACAATAATTTGGTTATAAGTTGAAAATGGGTTTAATTGTCTTACAACTAAAAGACATAACAAGAAAATAACAAAAACCGAAAGGAAAAACATCAAAGACACCATTTAACGTGCAAACAAAAGAATGGACAAAACAGAAAGTAAAAGATGCCAAGATTTAATAGTTGAATCTCAAAAAGCTGTTCGACTTTACCCATTTGAAATAAATAATTATATAAATCACATAAAAAGATCTAAATTTGGCCTTTTTATTTCTTTTTTTAATCCCAAACAAAACAAATCCCAATTTGTCTATGTGATTTTGGTAACAAAATGCCACCTGACACTTCAACTTTTCGTTTGTGCAGTTGTCGTTGTATGATTTCAGACCTTACAGTCCTTGAAGCTCAAACTTTTATAACTACTGACTTTTCTAAAATTATATTAAATTTTAGAATTAATGATTTATCTACAAGGATCTTTAAAAAACGACATAAAACTTACGCATTTATTTGTAATTATCTTCACTCCAAAGTAGTTGAAGTAATGTATCAAAAACTTTATTAGAACTAGAGGGTTTTAGGTTCAGTACTTCAAGTTCAACTTGTGATAAAAAAAAAAATTCAGGTTAGATCAAGAAGTTTTCTAATCTAAGTGGATTTTTTTAAAGATGCACTGATATATGAGCTTTCTTTTGAAAACGTGTCAGTATAGAGCTTTAAAATTTAATAAATGTTACAACATTGGTTTTTATAGAGAGCATGGTACGTTTTGAATCAACAATTTTACTTTTATATTTTTCTAGTGAACTTTAATACTTGGTTGTATTTTTATCATCTTTTAAAATATATGTTGATTTACAGTTTATTCAAATATTTTACATAACTTTTTTTTTATTTGGTTAGTTTGTTTGTTTTCTATCTAGGTAGGAATGTATCGGAAGTTTATTATTCCACTAGTTATTCGGTGTTTCAAGAATTATATTTTATGTCTTTGAATTTTAAAATTTTTCAAAATAAAAATAATATGTTTAATCAAATGATAAAACCAATGAAAAAAAAGTTTAAAAAATATTTTAAGGAGTTACCACCCGTTTTTACGTGTGCCGCCGCTTTAAATCTGTTTCTAAATATTGCGGGGGTTGAATGTTTGATAGATGAGATAAATGACAATTTGGATATACATGACGAAAACTCTAATTTTTCAAACGAGGCAAAAGAAAATTTTAATGAAAGTTTGAAAACAAATTATAATTTTTATTTAAATAGATATGGGCCTAACGTAAACATAACCATGCCAAGCGGATCAACTTCAAGTGCTAGTACCTCGGTTAAAGACCCTGTTTTGACTATGTTGAATGTTGTCCGGGATGTGACGGCTAAACGTCAAAGGGGTAACACCCCACCAAGTGAGCTCGGTAGATATAGTGGAACGGATTTTATTTCCATTATGACTACCGAAGATTATTGTGCATTCGATATTTTGGCTTGGTGCAAAGAAAAAGAATCTCAATTTCCGATTCTTTCAGCTATGACCCGTGATTTACTAAGCGTCCAAGCTTCTACGGTAGCTTCGGAATCTGCTTTTTCTCTTAGTGGCAGGGTAATATCATTACGGAGAACAAGACTAACTCCGGAAGCAGTGGAGATGTGCATTTGTTTAAAGGATCACTTAGAAGCAATGGATCGTATACAAGACCAAACAAGCCTCGAAGACGAAATTACACTCGAAGCTAAAGTACATGATGAAGAGGTAGAAGAAGGAGTATCTTATAGCATATCCGATGAAGAATTAGCATTTGATCAAGCATCTCGTAGAAAATAAAATTAGACGATAACTTAAATAAAAGTTTTATGGTATTTTTTATTGATTCATTTTATGTATTTTTAAGTTGTTTTAATATTGTTATAAAAATACATGACGATTAATTTATGTTATTTTATTCATTCATTTTTTATTGATTAAAAGAATTTTAAAAATCACAAGTGTTCAGGCGCATGAACAGTGCCCATGCGTCTGAACACTTGTGATTTTTTAACAAAACCCGAATTGTACCTGGTTTCGGACCCGACCCGGTGACGGGTGGTCCATAGGACAACCCTTAATGGTGTTAAAAGACAAGTTTATCCCTCATTTGATCGTGTAATTATCTTGAATTAGATGACTGCAGTTGTTTATGTTTCAGGTGTGTTTGGAGCTTAAAATGTGGAGAAAACGCTGCTTCGGGTGGAAGGGAGTAGAACGGGTCATACGAGGATGGAAAGAAGGAACAAACGAGAGAAGTCAGGGGTCCACCGTAAATTACGATGTCTACCGTAATTTGCGGTAGCCCCTGAAAACCCTAGAATTTCACCGTAAGACAGTCTTTTCCCAACGTAGCACTTTGAAGTCCACCGTAATTTACGGTAGGTACCGTAAATTACGGTAGAGCCAGCGAGGAAAGCGTAACTGCCAATTAAAACCGTCTTCATGGCTCTTTTCATGTCATTCATCATTGGAGACGTTTCTCTGTAGTTTCTGGGCGATTTCTGGCTTTGGATAGTGATTGGGAACATTGCTAAACAATTGGGTTTGTGTTTTCGATTCATATGAACATTAAACTTATTGTTATGATGATTCATCGATCCATGTCTGGCTAAACTTTCGGTGATCATCCTAGGTTGGAGGTTTGTCTAAGACATTTGCGTTTTTATCTTTATTTCTAGAATAATAGACTTGCAATGTTTGTTTGTTTATTATGGTGTGTGAATGTTTGTTTGTAAGTTGTTGATTGATGTTTTAATCATAATTCAAATCGTACGTTCTTGGTGTCGTTGACAATCGAGATATCACGGGAAGGATTAGGATTGGATATTGGTTAGTTGGTCATCAGGTAACAACCTCGTATTTTTACAATCCGAGTACTTAGTTCCTTTTTATCACAGGCAAGTGGTCACACATGAATCATGTCTATGTGATTCTTTCTAGTTGGATTTAAACGCGAATGTCAATTGGAACCGGAAACCTAGGATGGTCGCTTTCTCCTAAATTGTTTACAAAACCAACTTTTGATTTACAATTTATTTAGTTAATTTTAGTTCTTAAAATCAAACAACCAAAATTCTGAATTTATATTTCTTGCAGTTTAGCTCAATCTAGTTAGTTAGAAATCCATTGAGATAACACATATTCCACAAACTCCCTGTGTTCGATACCCACTTACCGCTAACTATTAGTAGTAATTGGATTAAATTTGCGTGTGATTATGACAATACGACAAATTTTGGCGCCGTTGCCGGGGAGTAGTGCGCAACGTGTGTTTTTTTATAGTTCAGTTGTTATTTTTCGGGTTTACGCTGGTTGTACGTAGTGTGCAGGTTTTACAGGTGTATGCATACCAGGAACTCGCGCGCAACATCACCATTAGTGTTTGATCCAGAAATTGAACGAGCCGCTCGTAGAAAGAGAGTCTCACACCGACAAAACAAAATACGTGGTTCACCAATAGCACCTACAACACCAACTACACCAACCAACACAATGGAACCACCACTTCCCACAACGGGTCAAACAACACCATCCACACCTCCACCAAATACTACTTCCAATCCTACACCATTCCAAGTGATCCATCCAACTAACACCACATTACCTTGAAGTACCCAACCCGAACACACCTTCACTTATGATTCCTCATCAGCGTTTCCACCATTTTCAACTTTCTTCCCGACTTCCGGCCAATCATCTTCTACTAACCAAGTACCACCATAACATCAATTTCAACCAAGCTCCACTGTTGTCCATACTATCATCGAACCACAACACAGTTACCAATCAGGATTTCAAAAGCAAGTAGGTGTCGGTGTACAAGGTAGGGGTTATGTTGATTATGATGATGGGTTTGACTATGGGTACGAGGGGTATGACGACTATGAGCTACCGGGAGATAGAACCCAAGCGGGTACACAAGGGGGATTATATCATGATCAAGGGCAACCGGTGAACCAAACACAACCGGAACTTGTGAGACCGCCAATGGCACAACGGATGCCACCTCAAAGACGACCTCCACCTCAACAAATGCCTCCATTTCAGCAAGGGGCTCCACCGCGTCCACCCCCGAGGAAATTTCTAAGACCACTGGGTGTACCACCGAGAATACCTATGGGTGTTCCAAGGAGACACAACCGGGAAATAGTGAGGGGAGTAGAAGCTCATTTCAAGCCGGTCATCACCAACAACATATCTCCCGTCATAATTCCGCAAAATCAACAAGGGAGAACATTTAAGGTAAGGACCAATTCCTTGCAAAGTTTACCGAAATTCAAGGGTTGGCCACTGAAGAATCGTACTTCCACCTTGAGGCTTATGATTCAATTTGCAACACAATTGGGGGCCAAGGGTTTACTTCAGATGAGGTAAAGTTGGTGCTGTTTCAATTTTCGTTGGAAGATAAAGCTAAAAGATGGTTTTACACTTTGCCATCCGCATCAATCTACACTTGGGCTGAAATGCAACAAAGGTTCTTAGAAGAGTTTTTTACGGCTCAAAAGACAAATGATGCTAGGAGAAGTTTAAGAAGTTTCCAACAACAATCTGGAGAAATGTTCCATGAACCCTTTGAGCGGTTTAACATGATGATAAAGAACTGCCCTCATCATGGAATTGATCTTTGGGAACTTTTGAATGCTTTTCATGAGGGATTGACGGATGAAAGTGCTAACCAATTGATGTCAATTACAAATGGCACTTTTGGCACTAATTATGAAGAGGAGGATTGGGCCTTTTTAGAACAAATGTCGGTCACATCGAAAAGAAAAGCCTAATCGGCCCGGGAAGCAAGACATGTGATTACTCAAAGAGCACTGGTGCATGCGGTAGAAGATGGGGAAGTGCAAACCACTAATCAAGTGTACAATGTGTGTGCAATTTGCAATGAATTGGGGCATGCAGCTGAAAATTGCCAAAGTGGTGGTGAACAATATGAGGAGGTGAATGCATTACAAGGCCAAGGTGGGGGGGGAGAAATTATAACATGAATTCGAATACATACCACCCCAGGTTGCGAAACTACCCAAACTTTCGGTGCGGGAACCCGACAAACCAAGCTAACCCGAACTTTCAAGGAAATCAAAATAACTTTGTTCCGCGTCAACCATTTAATAATCAAGGTGCTTATCGAGGTGGGAACACTCAAGGGTTCCAAAGGCCATATCAAACGGGTCAAGAGCTTGGTGGGTCCTCGGGTCAAGCCACTTCAAGCGGGAATGAAGTCATGGAGATGCTAAAGGCAATGCAACAAGACATGCAAAGGAGGAATCAAATTGATGAAGTTCACATGCAAAAAATGAAGTCTGCGATAAAGCCATTCACTCTTTGACCACCCAAATGGGTCAACTTGCAACCGAAGTGGCGGATCTAAAGAAAGGTAAAGGTCAATTACCAAGCGACACTAAGGTAAACCCTTCTCATAGTTCATCTCGTAATAATGTTAATATTAATCATGTTAGTGTGTTAAGAAGTGGCAAAGAATTTAAAGCCAATATGTCACCGGGTTTAGTTGAAGGGGTGGTTGAGGGCATAACGGGTATTGAAAGTGAAGATGATGAAGTGTCACCGGTTGTGTCTAAAGAGTCAAATGTTAAAAAACCGTGGTTGAATGAAAATGAAAAAGATGAAAAAGATGAAGGTGAACCAAGTCAAGTTCTGTTTCCATCGGCTCTACTTGACCCAGGTAAGAAAAATTTTATTTCATCAAGGGGTCCCCAAAAAGAGGATTTGTGGGACATTTTTAAACAAGTTAAAATCAACCTTCCATTACTTGATGCAATAAAACAAGTGCCCGCCTATGCTAAATTTTTGAAAGAATTGTGCACACAAAAAGGCAACAAAGAAAAAGATGCCTAAGCGGGTAGACTTAACCGGGCAAGTGAGTGCGGTATTGAATGGGAGGTTCCTCCTAAGCTCCAAGATCCAGGCACGCCATTGATAAATATACAAGTTGGTAATTTTCAAATGGCAAGGGCATTACTAGATCTTGGAGCCGGGGTGAGCATTTTATCATGGGGTTTATATGACCAATACGATTTTGGTCCATTAGCAAGGGTAGAGACAACGGTTGTTTTGGCCGATTTGTCTCATAAGCTACCTCGGGGGATGGTTCAAAATGTTATAGTGAAAATTGATGAGTTTTATTATCTGGTTGACTTTTTAGTCTTAGACTACTCATCCGCGGACCAGAAACAACAACAAAATGTTATTTTGGGTCGGCCATTTTTGAGCACCGCGCATGCCGTAATCGATTGTAGATTTGTTACGGTCGACATGACTTTTGGAAATCGAAAAATGAGATTGAATGTTTTTACTAACAATTCTAACTCTATTGGTGTTGATGAGTGTTTTATGGTAGATTTAGTCGATGGATGCAACCCGCACGAGTATGAGGAAGATAGTATGGATATGTGTGTGTGTGATTTTTCTGAATAGGTACATGCTTATGCATTACGGGTTGAAGAGGAGAAAAAAGATGCTATGGCATTGAAAGAGGGTCGACCGCCATGGACCCATCAAGTTGAAAACTTGCCGGTGGAAATAAATTCGGGTACTAAACCATCATTGGAAGAACCACCAAGGTTGGAGCTCAAAGACTTACCAAGCCATTTGAAGTACGCATTTTTAGGGGATAATGACACTCTACCGGTCATTATTGCTTCTAATTTAGAGATGGCACAAGAGCAAGCTCTATTGGAAGTCTTGAAAGAAAACAAAGGAGCGATCAGATGGACGATTGCCGACTTAAAAGGCATTAGTCCATCAATCGTCATGCACAAGATTATCACCACCGAAGATGCAAAACCAACAAGGGAAGCACAACGAAGATTGAATCTGAACCTAAGGGAAGTGGTAAAGAAAGAGGTAATTAAATGGTTGGATGCGGGAATTATCTATCCTATTTCGGATAGTTCTTGGGTAAGTCCTACCCAAGTTGTACCTAAGAAGGCTGGTATTCAAGTAATCAAGGACGAAAGTGGTGAACAAATAGCCACCCGACCGGTCACCGGGTGGCGGGTGTGTATTGATTATCGCAAATTGAATGCCGCCACTTCTAAGGACCATTTCCCGCTACCTTTTATTGACCAAATCATTGAAAAATTATCTGGTCAAAAATATTACTGTTTTTTAGACGGGTATTCGGGTTACAATCAAATCGCAATTCACCCGGATGACCAACACAAGACCACCTTCACTTGCCCATATGGCACTTTTGCCTTTCAGCGACTGCCATTTGGCTTGTGTAATGCACCGGCAACTTTTCAACGATGTATGATGAGTATTTTCTCGGACATGGTTGGAGAGTCGCTTGAAGTGTTTATGGATGACTTCTCAATTTTTGGCACTAGTTTTGAATCTTGTCTCAACGAATTAAAAAAAGTTTTAAAAAGATGTGTTGAGAAATTTTTGGTGCTTAGTTGGGAGAAAAGTCATTTCATGGTGCAAGAGGGTATTATGTTAGGTCACGTGATTTCGGAGAGGGGTATGGAGGTGGACAGGGCAAAAATACGGGTAATATCATCTTTGCCTCCACCGAAAAATGTGAAAGGGGTAAGGTCGTTTTTAGGACATGCGGGATTTTACAGACGTTTCATTAAAGGTTTTAGTGTAATTATAAAACCTTTATGTAATTTGTTGTTAAAGGATGTCCCATTTGATTTTACTAATGAGTGTTTGCAAGCATTTACTGTTTTAAAGGAACATTTGGTGAAAGCT
>CM046430.1:48966596-48971596 GCA_025506505.1 Flaveria sonorensis | reverse complement strand
AATGAAAACTAAAATCCCTTTTGAAACAAGTTTAACACCATCCTTTTACACAACACTCGAATCACTTGGGAACTATTTGTGGGATAGGGAACTTGTGTGTTTGAGGTGGGGTTAACATATTTGTGGGATAAAGGTCACCTAACCACTTGTATGTGTAAACTCACACGTGTGTGTAAGTAGGACAACTTGAGTTGGAAACCATGTGAATAGGGTCACCGAAGCTGGTGTACAATGGTGTTGATGGGATTAAACATGCCAACTAAACATAAAGATGTTTAACCGATCCCATAAAACTAGAAGTTGTAAAGGGTTGCAATTGTCAAGTGTTGACTACCTTGTTAATTTAAATGATGGGATAAAGGTCACCTAACCATTATTTAAATGTAACGTTGGATTCTAGATTTTAATTATTAATTGTCTATGAGACGTGAAAGGGGTATTAATAATTAAAGTTTTATTTTCAGAAATACTAAAAAATGAACTTTGTTTGTAGAAATGGCCGCCAACAACAACGCTCCCACCCCGACCGTCCATAACCTATCACTAAGAACTATATTAGAAAGGGATCGTCTTAACCATAATAATTTTATGGATTGGTTTCGTAACTTGAGAATCGATCTCAAGCAAGAAAAGAAATCTTACGTACTAGACGATCCCATTCCCAATGAACCCGATGTTGATGATGTTGAGGCCTATAACGATTGGGTTAAGCACACTGAGGATTCTGTGCAGGTTTCTTGCCTCATGTTGGGAACTATGATTCCCGAGCTCCAAAAGGATTTAGAGCATCATGGGGCATACGACATGATTACCCAGTTGAAGGAAATGTTCCTTCAACAAGCAAGGGTAGAACGCTTCGAAACGGTTCGAGCGCTTCATGCATGTCGCATGGAAGAAACTCAATCGGTTTCATCTTATGTACTTAAGATGAAGAGCCACATTGATCGCCTTGAAAGGCTAAATTGTCCCGTCTCAAAAGAGTTGGCCACAGATTTGATCCTTAATGGCCTAACTAAAAGGTTTGAGATGTTCATCATGAATTATAACATGAACGGGTGGGACAAGAGCATTGGTAAGCTTCACGCAATGCTCAAAACTACGAGGCGGGGATGGGTAAAAGGGTTTTACCCATCCTCACGATCAATGAGGGAGGCAACAAGAAAAGGCAACACCCCGATCCCAAAGCAAATGTTGCTAAAGGAAAGGGATACATCAAAGGAAAGGGTAAGGGAAATGGCAAGAACTGAACCTCCAAAACCAAAGCTTAAGAAGCCTACGGTAACGAAGAACGATCCATGCTTTGAGTGTGGTGAGATAGGACATTGGAAGAGGAATTGTCCAACCTATCTCAAAGAGTTGAGTAACAAGAGGGATGCTGGGCAGACCTCAGGTACAACTTTCATGATTCATATTGAATTGAATGTTATTTCTTCAAACACATGGGTATTGGATACCGGATGTGGAACTCATATTTGCAATTTGTTGCAGGGGTTCAAAAGAAATAAGCATTTCAAGAAGGGAGACACAAGTCTCTACATGGGCAACGGAGCAAAAGTTGATGTTGAAGCCCAAAGAGACTATGTTTTGAAGCTTCCAAATGGTTTGGAAGTTGTCTTGAAAAACATCTTGTATGCTCCTAGTTTGACTAGGAACATAATTTCTGTTTCCCTTTTAAAACAATATGGTTATGTATTAAAGTTTGTAAACATGGTATTTGTGTTTTTATGGATGATGTATTTTACTTTGAGGCTATGCCTTATAATGGTATCTATGAATTGGTTCATGATAACTCATCTTTTAATAACTCGTTATACCAAACAAGCACCAAGAAACTTAAAATGGGTTTAAGTGATTTATATCTTTGGCATTGTCGTCTTGGGCATATAAACAAGAATCGGATTCAAACACTTCAAAAGAATGGTCTTTTGGAAACAAATGAAAATGATTCATTTAATAAGTGTGAATCTTGTTTACAAGGAAAGATGACCAAGTTGCCCTTTAGTGGTACTAACGAAAGGGCAAAGGATTTATTAGGAATCATACATTCGGATGTATGTGGTCCTTTTAAGACAATGACAAGGAATGGTGAGAGATACTTCATTCCTTTATCGACGATTATAGTCGTTATGGTTATGTGTACTTGTTGACACACAAACATGAAGCTTTTGAAATGTTCAAAATCTTTAAGAATGAAGTAGAAAATCAACACAATAAAACAATCAAAGTTCTTCGTTCAGATAGAGGAGGTGAATACCTGAGTGATGCTTTTCAAGATCATCTTATGAGTTGTGGGATTGTCTCACAACTTACTCCACCCGGAACACCGCAACATAATGGTGTGTCTGAAAGGAGAAACCGAACCTTATTGGGTATGGTTCGATCTATGATGGCTAGAAGCTCACTACCTCTATCATTTTGGGGTTTCCCATTGCTCTCCGCGGCTCGTATTTTGAATATGGCCCCAACCAAGAAAGTGGATACGACACCTTTTGAAATATGGCATGGAAGAGTTCCATCACTATCATATTTAAAGGTATGGGGTTGTGAAGCTTATGTGAAGCAGAACACCCAAAACAAGTTAGAAAGTCGATCCATTAAGTGTATATTTGTTGGATATCCCAAAGACTGTATGGGATATTACTTCTTTAATCCAACCGAGCAAAAGGTATTTATTGCTAGAAAGGCTGAGTTCTTAGAAACTAAGTTTCTTATGGAAGAAACGACGTATAGAACAGTGGAAATTGATGAGGATCAAGAACCACAAGCCAATACACGTTTGGTTGAAATTAGCGATCAACAAGAGGCTGTTGATAATGATCAAATGGTTGATCAATACACATAAAACATTCGCAGATCTGGTAGAATTAGCATTCCACCTGAAAGATATGGATTTTTCATTAATGGATGCTATGTGGTTGACTCGGATGAACCAACTACATACCATGATGCAATGTCCAATTCGGATTATGACAAATGGCTAGAAGCCATGAACGTTGAGATGCAATCCATGTATGACAACCAAGTATGGGAATTGGTTGAACCACCACTTAACTCCAAATTGGTTGGCTGTAAGTGGGTTTTCAAGAAGAAAACCGATATGCATGGAAACTTGAATACTTATAAAGCAAGACTTGTAGCAAAGGGTTTCACTCAAACTCAAGGGGTTGATTATGATGAAACATTCTAGCCTGTGGCAATGCTAAAGTCAATTAGGATATTTTCCATAGCTGCATATTATGACTATGAGATTTGGCAAATGGATGTCAAAACCACTTTCCTTAATGGCCATCTCGAAGAGACTGTCTATATGGTTCAGCCTGATGGTTTTGTCGATCCAAAACATCCTAATAAAGTATGCAAGTTAAAGAAATCAATCTACGGATTGAAACAAGCATCTAGAAGTTGGAATCAACGTTTTCATGAAGAGATCAAGAAATTTGGATTCATCAAGAACGCTGATGAAGCTTGTGTGTATAAAAAGGCTAGTGGGAGCATTATCACATTCTTAGTATTATATGTTGATGACATATTACTATTTGGAAATGATGTTCCAACCATGGAAGGTGTTAAAGCCTGGCTCGGAAGTTGCTTTTCCATAAAAGATCTTGGTGAAGCCGCCTATATTTTGGGAATAAAGATCTATAGGGATAGATTAAGACGGTTAATAGGTTTAAACCAAAGTGCATACATTGATAAAATCTTGAAAAGGTTCAAGATGAAAAACTCTAAGAAAGGTATAGTACCTATTCAAAGACGGACAATATTGAGTACATCTCAATGTCCGAACTCAAAGGATGAGCAAGAAAGAATGAAGGAAATCCCATATGCATCTGCTATAGGATCCATCATGTATGCAATGATATGCACTAGACAGGACGTGTCATGCGCATTAAGCATGACAAGTAGATATCAACAGAATCCAGGTAATAGCCATTGGATGGCTGTTAAAAGTATATTGAAATACCTTAGGAGGACTAAGGATATGTTTCTAATATATGGATCTGGTGAGGAGGAGCTCGTTGTAAAAGGTTACACGAATGCGAGCTTCCAGACTGATCGAGATGATTCTCGATCACAATCGGGGTATGTCTTCATTATGAATGGAGGGGCAGTGTCCTGGAAGAGCTCAAAGCAGGACGTGGTAGCATTGTCCACTACAGAATCCGAATACATCGCCGCTTCATTGGCAGCTCAAGAAGCTGCATGGTTAAAGAAATTCATTACCGATCTAGGGGTAGTCTTTACCATTTAAGACCCCCTAGAGATCTTTTGTGATAACGAGGGTGCGATTGCTCAAATCAAAGAACCCTGTGCACATCAAAAGACAAGGCACATTTAGCGGAGATTCAACTACATAAGGGATGAAGTTGAAAAGGGAAAGATATATATTCGCAAAGTTCACACAGATCAAAATATTGCGGATCCACTCACGAAGCTCCTTGAAAGGGCAAAGCATGAGAGTCATACTTGTGCCTTAGGACTTCGATATTCTAGTGGTTGGATTTGATCTGTTTTGTATTTTAACTTTGGAACAAAAGTAATACTATATCTTTGTATATATTATGACATTTTGAGTTATGTTCCATTTTAGCATGTTTACATCCATGAATATGTTTATTATTCTAAATGTCCGTAGTCGGTTATATTTGTGGGAACAAATATGAATGTAAGACTATTATGAACATGGATTGGTAGATATTCATAAGGTATGAATATAGAGCAAAAGGTTGCTACCAAGGTTCATAGATATTTATAGGATACAAATATTGGACTGACCCGCTCTCAAATGTTACTGCATGGAATTCTATAATTTATCATAAGTAAATTTGAGTAAAGGCGAATATCATAGTGTCCTCTGACCTGAGATACATATTGGGTTTTGATATTCACCAAATATTATACCTTGATCTAGTTCTTCACTGTCCTAAAATAATGGACAATACACAAGGCTATGTTCAGGTGTGATACAAGGTGATTGTGATAAACATATGTAGTCAAGA
>CM046430.1:48829096-48961596 GCA_025506505.1 Flaveria sonorensis | reverse complement strand
ATGGAAGGGAGTAGAACGGGTCATACAAGGATGGAAAGAAGGAACAAACGAGAGAAGTCAGGGGTCCACCGTAAATTACGGTGTCTACCGTAATTTACGGTAGCCCCTGAAAACCCTAGAATTTCACCGTAAGACAGTTTTTTCCCATCGTAGCACTTTGAAGTCCACCGTAATTGACGGTAGGTACCGTAAATTACGGTAGAGCCAGCGAGGAAAGCGTAACTGCCAATTAAAACCGTCTTCATGGGTCTTTTCATGTCATTCATCATTGGAGACGTTTCTCTGCAGTTTTTGGGCGATTTCTGGCTTTGGATAGTGATTGGGAACATTGCTAAACAATTGGGTTTGTGTTTTCGATTCATATGAACATTAAACTTATTGTTATGATGATTCATCGATCCATGTCTGGCTAAACTTTCGGTGATCATCCTAGGTTGGAGGTTTGTCTAAGACATTTGCGTTTTTATCTTTATTTCTAGAATAATAGACTTGCAATGTTTGTTTGTTTATTATGGTGTTGATTGATGTTTTAATCATAATCCAAATCGTATGTTCTTGGTGTCGTTGACAATCGAGATATTACGGGAAGGATTAGGATTGGATATTGGTTAATTGGTCATCGGGTAACAACCTCGCATTTTTACAATCCGAGTACTTAGTTCCTTTTTATCACAGGCAAGTGGTCACACATGAATCATGTCTATGTGATTCTTTCTAGTTGGATTTAAACGCGAATGTCAATTGGAACCGGAAACCTAGGATGGTCGCTTTCTCCTAAATTGTTTACAAAACCAACTTCTGATTTGCAATTTATTTAGTTAATTTTAGTTCTTAAAATCAAACAACCAAAATTTTGAATTTATATTTCTCGCAATTTAGCTCAATCTAGTTAGTTAGAAATCCATTGAGATAACACATATTCCACAAACTCCCTATGTTCGATACCCACTTACCGCTAACTATTAGTAGTAATTGGATTAAATTTGCATGTGACTACGACAATACAACACCCGGACCCGACCCGACCCGACCTACCCGGGTATATCGGGTAGGGTTTGTCCGAATGTGAACCCGACCCGGGTTCGTACCCAGGTACACCAATACCCGGGTACAAAAAAACCCGATTGGGCCCAACCCGGTTTGTACCCGGGCCCGGGTACGACCCAAAACCCGAAAGGTGCACCTCTAGGTAGGACTGTTGGCTTCACGTCCTGGCCGGTTGGTTCGTCAAGGCTTATTGCTCATGCATCAATCATGTTGTTTGGATTAACAATTGGGCTTGTATAGTAGCTTGTTGGATTGTTCTAAATGCCTAGACTGGATTTTTTATGGTTCCTTTGAACCCGCTTGGGCGCTTGTAACCCTAATATACCGGATAGCCCGTTGATTTTCTAAGTCTTTTATAACACACAAATACTCTCTCTCTCTCTCTCTCTATATATATATATATATATATATATATATATATATATATATATATATATCTAATCATCATCTCTCAGTTATTCCCGGTTAATCTTCTTCATTTGGTTATCATCATCTACTTGATCTTCTCAACAATCCTGATCAGTCTTCATCATTCATCTTCACTCGTCATCTTTATTTAATGATCATCGTTGTGAAGATATAGATAATTCCTTACACAAACTCTTTTTTATCGTTAGGGTTTCGTCGCAATGACTAATTCCATATGTTTCTAGTTTTTGAGTGTAAAATAACTTTGGTTTCGGATTGAATAAATTTGGACCTACCATTCTTATCATCATCACTCTCATCAAAAGTTATCAACATAATTTATTTCTTTAAATCCAAATGCAGTAAGAGATAATTAGATATATTTTTTACTAAATACGACATTTTGTTGATTGAAATAAAAGATGTAATATTGGATAATCGCTACATTTTTTTTTTCAAACGACAATTGTACAACCATGCTTCAAAAGATAAGTGTTATCTTAACCGAGCTCAGCTATCCGTTTTACAGTAGAGACCACACCCCCAATCCTCTTCAAAAGACACCCACAACTTGTAAAATCTTTTGGCTCAACCTTGAGTATTTTTGCTTAAAGTGATATTTGAACCCCCAAGACCTTACCATTATTAATTATCATGGTACCTCTCCTTAATCACTTGAGATAATGATCATTCATATTAATCAATGTTAGATTTTATTGAAATAATATTTTATGATCCCTTAAAACCTAGAAAGAGTTGTGTAGATTATATTTGATTATTGTTAAATTATTATATTTTTTCTTTTGAACCCAAGACTTCGACCTAGGAGGTTTTTACCTTTATCATATAGGATAGCTCCACAATAACTATTAAAATATTATATACGTCCTACTTTTCAAAGTTTCATAATTTTTAATCGTATGATGATTAGTTTAAACTTTGAACCCAGGTTTGTCTAAGACATTTGTGTTTTTATCTTTATTTCTAGAATAATATACTTGCAATGTTTGTTTGTTTATTATGGTGTGTGAATGTTTGTTTGTAAGTTGTTGATTGATGTTTTAATCATAATCCAAATCGTATGTTCTTGGTGTCGTTGACAATCGAGATATTACGGGAAGGATTAGGATTGGATATTGGTTAATTGGTCATCGGGTAACAACCTCGCATTTTTACAATTCGAGTACTTAGTTCCTTTTTATCACAGGCAAGTGGTCACACATGAATCATGTCTATGTGATTCTTTCTAGTTGGATTTAAACGCGAATGCCAATTGGAACCGGAAACCTAGGATGGTCGCTTTCTCCTAAATTGTTTACAAAACCAACTTCTGATTTGCAATTTATTTAGTTAATTTTAGTTCTTAAAATCAAACAACCAAAATTCTGAATTTATATTTCTCGCAATTTAGCTCAATCTAGTTAGTTAGAAATCCATTGAGATAACACATATTCCACAAACTTCCTGTGTTCGATACCCACTTACCGCTAACTATTAGTAGTAATTGGATTAAATTTGCATGTGACTACGACAATACGACACCCGGACCCAACCCGACCCGACCTACCCGGGTATATCGGGTAGGGTTTGTCCGAATGTGAACCCGACCCGGGTTCGTACCCGGGTACACCAATACCCAGGTACAAAAAAAACCCGATTGGGCCCAACCCGGTTTGTACCCGGGCCCGGGTACGACCCAAAACCCGAAACGTGCACCTCTAGGTAGGACTGTTGGCTTCACGTCCGGGCCGGTTGGTTCGTCAAGGCTTATTGCTCATGCATCAATCATGTTGTTTGGATTAACAATTGGGCTTGTATAGTAGCTTGTTGGATTGTTCTAAATGCCTAGACTGGATTTTTTATGGTTCCTTTGAACCCGCTTGGGCGCTTGTAACCCTAATATACCGGATAGCCCGTTGATTTTCTAAGTCTTTTATAACACACACATACTCTCTCTTTCTCTCTCTCTCTCTATATATATATATATCTAATCGTCATCTCTCAGTTATTCCCGGTTAATCTTCTTCATTTGGTTATCATCGTCTACTTGATCTCCTCAACAATCCTGATCAGTCTTCATCATTCATCTTCACTCGTCATCTTTATTTAATGATCATCGTTGTGAAGATATAGCTAATTCCTTACACAAACTCTGTTTTATCGTTAGGGTTTCGTCGCAATGACTAATTCCATATGTTTCTAGTTTTTGAGTGTAAAATAACTTTGGTCTAGGATTGAATAAATTTGGACCTACCATTCTTATCATCATCACTCTCATCAAAAGTTATCAACATAATTTATTTCTTTAAATCCAAATGCAGTAAGAGATAATTAGATATATTTTTTACTAAATACGACATTTTGTTGATTGAAATAAAAGATGTAATATTGGATAATCGCTACATTTTTTTTTCAAACGACAATTGTACAACCATGCTTCAAAGATAAGTGTTATCTTAACCGAGCTCAGCTATCCGTTTTACAGTAGAGACCACACCCCCAATCCTCTTCAAAAGACACCCACAACTTGTAAAATCTTTTGGCTCAACCTTGAGTATTTTTGCTTAAAGTGATATTTGAACCCCCAAGACCTTACCATTATTAATTATCATGGTACCTCTCCTTAATCACTTGAGATAATGATCATTCATATTAATCAATGTTAGATTTTATTGAAATAATATTTTATGATCCCTTAAAACCTAGAAAGAGTTGTGTAGATTATATTTGATTATTGTTAAATTATTATATTTTTTCTTTTGAACCCAAGACTTCGACCTAGGAGGTTTTTACCTTTATCATATAGGATAGCTCCACAATAACTATTAAAATATTATATACGTCCTACTTTTCAAAGTTTCATAATTTTTAATCGTATGATGATTAGTTTAAACTTTGAACCCAGATTTTGTGGTATAACCATAAACCTCGGCATGTATTTTGTCTTGTGCTTTTATGCACATTGAGAATCTTGTTGTTTCATGAGCTAAATTACGCTGCAAGAACTTTAGGAGTGTGGTTAATATTTAAATATATTATTTAAATTATTATTAATATATTATTTATATTATTAATTAATATATTAATAATATTTAAATATATATTTATATTTTTAAAATTCAACCTCTCAACTTTTGTATAGAAGTTTAATACTTTGTACTACAAAATCTTTCATACTTAATTTCTATATACACTAGAATCATTAACTTATTTAAACTATGCATAAGCTATAAATGTTTTAAAACATAATTTGTTACAATCAAAATTTGATGAATTGTCATTCTAATTTAGAAGTAGGGTAGATCTGTCGTTAAAAAAAAACTATCATAGTTATTGGTATTAGAGTCACAATGTATCCTAGTTGTGATGTGAAAGGCATACCCTAGGCTCAAGTAAAGGAGATTGCGATGTCTTGGTTAGAGGCAGGTGGCACAGTTAGATGCCCGACTAAAGAATATGTACAATCATTGAAGGTTGAGCCCGATGTAGGTTTGGAGTTTAAAGGTAATATTGTATGATGAATCCCAATTCTAAACCGAAAAATGTGTTATAGGCTTAAAAGGTTACTCATCAGTTACGAACTAGTTTTATAATCGATCAGATGTGAAATGTGTTATAGTCTTGGCCATGCATGCCGATCTAAACACTATGTTCGTATGGCTGTTATTGAACTAAATTTAATAAACATTTACAAATAAACGGGTAAGGACTTTATAGTTTCAGGACTAAATTGGTTTGACCCTACTAACATATTCTTTGAGTTTCAAGCTTCATCTAAACCTACTAACGCACCCTAAGAGCATTTGTAGTCTAGAAACTTAGAAACACCTCATAAACTTGCCTAATCTATTTACACGACACATATTTGTGTCTAATTTGATGTAGATGTATATAATAATCGTAAACATTTACATAATAAATACAAATGAGTATGAAATTGAAGTATAAGATATAATATAAATAAAAGTTAATATACAAATTCTTCTCCTTGAGATACTTTATTTTTTAGACGTCCCTTTAATCTATATCACGGCAAGTGTGAAAGAAAATGAAACACACTTATTTCAATACCCGTATAATTATGAACAGATTAAAAGCTTTCGTGATCAAAACAGGTGGATCAGATTACATTCAATGTTGTAATTGATGGGTGGGTGGAATAAATTAAAAAGGTTTAACACGGAGTAGACATGTATAAAAGATATAAGTTTACTGGGAGGGTGTCATCCTAAGTTTTTTATTTTCTCTAACACAATAACGCTATGGCATATAATGATAATAAATGTTTACATAATAAATCGAATGAGTTTGAAATTGAAGAATAAGATATAACATAAATAAAAGCTAATATACAAATTCTTTTCCATGATATACTTTATTTTTAGGCGTCCATTTTAAGCCTTAGCAAGTGTGAAAGAAAATGAAACACGCTTATTCCAATAGTTGTGTAATTATGTATAGATTGAAAGCTTTTGTGATCAAAACAGGTGCAACATTCAATGTTGTAATCGATGGGTGGGTGGAAATTGAAAAGGTTTAACACGGAGTAGACATATATGAGAGATATAACTTTTAAGACGTGTAACATTGATATTGACATCGACATCGACATTGACTTTGATATTTTGATTTTATCTTTATGCTAGGTGCAGTTTGATTGAATTACAAATGTAGGTAGCAAAGTTTAATTATGTTTCTATTTAGTGGTACGTATGTAGGTAGTTTAAGAAAATTAGTAAAATAGTTCTATGTTTTTGGGTGGAGGAGTAGGATTAGATACAAATTTTAGTTTTTTGTAAAAACGTGAGAATTAAAGTACTATTTTAAAATAACTCAGTGATATTATAATAACAACATGAAATTATGTGTTTATGTATAAAGATAGCATTGTGAAAATTTATAGTAACACTATTTATTTATAATAACACATTGTTTCTCACAATTTTTATTAAACATCCATAATTTATATCGAAATCATCCCCTTTGGGTGGATTATATCACATATTTATTTGTAACTTAAAATGGAGATAGAGATAAAAGTAAAGATGAATGCTTTAAAAGTGTATATTTTTTGAGTAACCAAAATACTATTTATTTATACCAATACTTTGTTACTAGGTAGACTCTTGAGCTATAAACTTATATATTCTTATACTACTTTTCCCATTATTTTAAGGAGGAAGTTTGGGAATCTTTTTATTTTTATTAGTACTAAATCAGTTTTTTTTTTCTCTAGCTTTCTTCGTTTTAAAGGGTGTCAATTCAGTTTTTCTACTTTTACCAAATTAAGTTACTTTTTACATTGTATTTATATTTTATATTTGATAATTAAATTAAATACGTAATTAAAGTAAACTTTCATTAATTTAAAAGAAAATACATAATAGAATAATAATTAGAAAAAAAGTTTAACAAAACTAAAATCTAGTATTTGTATTGTCATCCTCAACGGTGTGCTTTCCTGCTTTCATTGTAAAACAACTTTCAACATCAGCCCCAAATATGTGGGGATAATCTTTTAGGATAAACTCCAAGTTAAAATTGTTGTTGTTGCATCAATCCAACCCAAACTTGTTGGTCCTCTTGCATAAGATAGAACTTCTCATCTCAAAGTCGGGATCTATGCTTGGCTTTGGTAAGACTTACGACGTTTAACTTCTCAATATTGCAGGTTTGAGTGGTATTTAAAAGGTCAATAGATAGCTAATTTTTTTAAACTTAAAGCGTTGAACTACTCAATATTCCAACGTCAAACAAGGCAATTTGTGTACTGTGAGTACCGCTGACTTTTCACCGGGTCAGGCGACTTTATTAGTTATATGGTTCGGTGGGGATGGTATTTCTACTCGAGGCCAGGTATTCTCCAACCCTTCTCGGTTCCCAGTTCGTGTGCTCTAAATGCTATAAAAGACCACTACTACCGAGATTATTTCATACAAAATTGAACAGACCTGCACCGCCAACCTAAATCACCATGAGTTCTTTCAACATTTAAACCTATAATTTATGATTGTTGGTATGAGATATCTTATTGTTTGTAAAAAGATTGGATAATATTTCATGACAAAGTAATTTTGTAAAAGCTTTTAATGAGATGTATGAAGTAGAAAAAAATATGAATCAATTAGAGATAAATCCACGAGTGTTTTGGATTCGATTTATAATTATCGCTTAGTTGTATGAATAGACACATCACAAAGATAAAGATCTAAATGGCATTGAGATTGTGGACTAAAAATGTGATATGTTGGTTCTATCATTTGTTCTTATTGGGGATTTGGGTCCATATGTTGTTGTTTGAAAATTAGAATATCAGAGAGTAAATATGTTTTTTCTTATTATGTTTTCCAAGTTATTTCAATGTTTTCCTAACTTTTTAAAATCAAATTAATCAGATTAAGATTTATTAAACATGATTACTCTTTAGTGATTTTTAGAATTTAATCTAAATTAACACGTAAATATAAAAATATTACTAAATAATAACTAATTATAAATTTTATAACTGCACTATTTCTTCATATCATTAACAAGTTGTGAAAGATTTTTCCATATGAAATAATATATTAAACATTTAAACTAAGTATTTGCAAAATCTAATACATTTAAAGTGGGAGAATATTAAATGATACAAGTTTAAGTCATTGTTCGAGATATGGCAAATTTAAGAAATCACACATCTAACTTCACTTCCAAGAAAAATAATTACATTGGCATAACCATTATATTTTATTTTTACTTAGTTTTGCTCAAAATGATAACTATAGTAACAAAATTGAGTGAATATTAAGGTGAATTAAATATGCATATATGATAATGATTTGAGTAAAATTAATCAGAATAATTTTACGTGCCTTGGTTTTCTCTCAGGCCGGTCCAGATCAGTTCATTGGTTTCCTCTCGGGTCAATCCCTAAGATGCTCAATCAGTCAATCACCCATAGTCTCCCAAACTTAAAAAATAACTACTTTTATCAACTCCCTCACATCTCTCTCGTATCTAACCACCAATACAACAAGAGAAAGAGAAACACACCACCCTACATATAAGTATTAGAGAGAGAAAGAAAACACATAACTAGAAAAATAGATAAATGCTTCAAAAGACAAAAGAAAAACAACATCCATCACAAAACACACAAACCATCGATATTCACCGGAGAAGACGGTACTACAATAATATCATTGGCTCAATTACTTTATGTCATTTTCCAGCACAAGGAGGACACCGGTGGTGCAATCTTCAACAGCAGTTTTGCTGATCATCTTCTTCATTATTCAAGTTTGGCCTTTGAGCAGTGATTGTTATAAAGCTACTGCAATAAGAACACCACCGCCACCGTTGCAACCACCGTCTGCAAAAGATTCAGATGATATCAAACGATCGGAGCTTTACAGAAGGTTCTTTAATGGCAGATTTGATCCAAAAGACAAAAGCTTTCAAGAAAACAAAAGAACAGTTCCCAGTTGCCCAGATCCTTTACACAACTAAAAAGTTTGGATCTTTTTGTTAATCTGTTAGTTTTGTTTTCAATCTTTATCTTTTTCTCTTGATGTTCTTGTATAGTTAGTAAGTTATCCAAAATACCCACGTTTTTCCCATCATTATGACATCTTTGTGTGGATGAATTTGGTTATATTAGGGGCTAAACCGTGGGTCATTTTGGTATTATCTTAAGCAAATATTGTTTATTTTATGATAGATTGAATTTTAATAATTTAAATTATGACTAATTTGCTCGTAATGGTTTTTATTAGCAATTTACCTAATTACAATTTTAACTTTTACATTTCTGCCAGTTATAACTTTTACATGACTTCAATCCGCTTTCCATCACAAGGATGGTTATGTGTGAGGTGAGAAAACATACATTCTTTGTAAGTAAAACTGATTGAAGTTTGATAATCACAATAAAAATAAAAGTTAAATTGAAATATCATTGATCAGGTTGTCAATATGAATCTTTATCGGTTAATAATGTCAGAATTTGAATTATTAAAATCAAATTTATCTTATTACATTAGATAAGAACAATGGCCGGTCATGATGTATGCCTTAATTATTTGTGATTTCATATACTACACTCATTTTTTCTTCACTTATTCTTTGTTTTAATCTTGATTTTTAATTTGTTTTTCGTTCTTCTTCTGCACATGGCCCCTTCAATTTTGACACTATATAGAGCCCACCTCATATAAATCAATCATGCCTAATTAGTTTTGACAATATTTGTCATCAAGATCAGTCCCCACCTGCCCCATTGAGGTTGAATTTTTCCATGATTATACGATGAACAACGCTATCATTGTCACATTTTTTATTGGAGTTTTGTCACATGATTAGCAAAAGTAATCTTTTAACATAGAAAGTGATTAACTTTAATATTAAGTTAACATATATTTCACTAAATTTAAGTTATCTTATTGTAAACCTTTTTAACAATTTATTTGACGCTTAAACAGGATTTTTAATTTGGATTGTGAATTATACAAAAACACAGAAAATGAAAATAATTAGGTTTAAATTTATTAGTGATCCTTAGTCTAACTGGTTAAGGTGAGTTACACATGACCTATAAATATAAGAATGTTATTGGTGAAATCTCACTCTGAGAAAAAAATGCTTAGAGTTGAACCATATGGTTTTTCTAGCAATAGGTTTCCTCCTGAGAGGGTTAGGGGTGCGCTCTTGGTTGCGAAACGGATAGATGGGCCCGATTAAAATAACACATATCTTTTGAAGCAGGGTCGTATATTTGCCGTTCATAAAAATAATAATAATAAAAATTAAGTTCAAATTTATCATATCAAACTAGATTTATAAATATATCATGTTCAGCCATGTTTAATCAAACAGATTGTTATCAAGTTAATCTATTTAACTCGCTTGATTAAACACGTCACTTGTCTAAAGTATAAAATATTAACCAATAAATTTGATAAAATATCATGTTTAGCCATGTTTAATCAAACAAGTTGTGATCAAGTTAAGATATGTAACTCATTTGATTAAACATGTCACTTGTCTAAAACTATAAAATATTAAACAACAAATTTTATAAGCCTCGGGTGATTAACTCTTTTATTACAACCTCCCAACCATTATGTAATGTTTTAACTTGTTTAAAACATATTTTTAACCTGTGAACCAGTTTTACTTATTTAAATAAATATGTGTTAAGTATTAGCGTGTGCATATATATATATATATATATGTATATATGTATGTATATATATATATGTATATATGTATGTATATATGTATGTATATATGTATATATATATGTATGTATATATATATATATGTATATATGTATATATATATGTATATATATATGTATATACATATATATATACATGTATATATATACACATATATATATACATACATGTTTATATATATACACATATATATATATATACATATGTATATATAGATATATATATATATGTGTGTGTGTGTGTATGCCAACTTGAAACCTGTCATGATAATTAATTTGTGAATTAAGCCCATGGCATCAAGAGCTATAGCTATATCTCTCGAAGGTGTCCATGGGTAACGTTTTTTTAATGCATTGTATTGTTACATATTATATTGTCGTAATTTAACACAAAAGGCAATTAGTTTAATTGGTTTGTTCATTAAGCTCCTACACGAGTGGTGTGTGGTTCGATTCTCTCAGGCATCTTTTTTTTTTCCTTTCTCAACAATTACATATAAATTCGCAATTGGTTTCTTCACTACACTTCTACAAGAGTGGTCCGTGGTTCAAGTCTTCCAAGCATCTTTTTTTCTTTTTCTTTTCTCAACATTACATATAACTTGAAAAAAACAAGAATGGTTATCACGTGCAATAGCATCCCTTGACGGCTTGAAGTCAATAACAATATATTATGGTGTGATAATTGGGTACTTGAGAAAATATTTTTAGAAATCTTTTTTGAAGTTAAATTATAAAGTTAAATAAACTACTATTTTACTTTATGAAAATTGGTAGATATGTTTTTGTTACAATTGTTGGTCGGTATATCACGTAATTTATGTATATATCTAAACAAACTGTCTTTTTGTATAATCGTTGGGTTATATGACTTCAAAGTATTCTTATGTTTAAAAATGTTATAACATTTTGACACTTAAAACATGTTAATGATTTTTTACTCTTCTAGGCTATATGGTTTCCGTAGCGTTGCGAGAATACCCCCACGGCAACATGCGGGGGTTCAATCCTAGTTCTAAATTAAAAGTCTAATGTTTGAATTATACAAAAATATGAATATCAATTTACAATGAAATGTGATAACATTTTAAACGATTTGATCAGGGTTTTTAGAATCGGATCAGACCGGATTGGTTGGTTAGACCGGTCGGACATAGAACCAGTCCCATTATGTGTATTTGGATGTTTTCTAGTTTAAACCTCCAGTTATCAGTCAGAGTGGTGAACCGGTTGAACCAGACCAATGGTCGGACTAGATTGTTTTAAAAAAAAAATCCTATCAAAATTAATCCTGTTTTCTTTTATTAATTTAATAATTTATAATATATATTTTAATTATTTAAGTGTTTATGTTGTGTTACAATTGTAAATCTACCTTAAAACAGATGTCATTTTCATATTTTGTTTCTAACTGAATATATATAAATATTAATATTTATATTTTTTATATATGACGTTAACCGGGTCTTAAATCCATCGCTCTGAGCAGCTCCAGCAATCAATTACTAATGTGACCAATTCGCCATTTGATTCCATTTTAAAAAGATTGGATTTGATCAGAAAAAGTCATATTGGTTTGGGATGTTTCTTTTTCGACAGGTGTTGAGAGTGGGTGTGTCTTTATTTTACCCTAAAAGGTCAGGAGATGATATTTTGATTCGCCATTACTTTGTACACTAAATTCTTTGAATCCAATTTCTACAGCATCCCCATGGGATGTCATTTTCAGTGACTATTTAAATGTCAAAAACCAATCAAGTTTAAATTTGAATATTTTTATAAACGTCAACAACTTTTAATACCGAAACATATTTAAAATTTAGTGAATATTTAATGACGATTTCTTTAAATGTATTATTGGATTTTAATAATCTTAATTTTTATTTATTGATCGGAATTAATCACAACTTAAAAATTGTTTACAGTCACTACCAACTTTGAGCTTATATTCCTGCAATAATCTCTTACTAAATTAGAGTTAATCCTTTTTATTTTTTTTTATAAACTGGACCCAACTTTGAGCTATTTTTCTAAGCTATTTTTTAACTTAGGAGATGGAGATTGACGGGTTTTAGGGTGCGGAGGTTTCAGATTGATGGACCTGATGCTAGATTTCAACTTTCTGCTTAGTGTTTTGGGCACAAAAGCAGTTCACGTTATAAGAAACTAACGGGGTTAACTCTCAGTTAGTAAGGTAAAATTAAAAATTAAAATTTTGAGTTTTTGTAAATATTTCCTGAGTTTGAATTAATCTCGGCTAATAAATAAAAGTTATGATTATTAAAATCTAATAACCCTCTTTAAATTCAATTTGAAGTTGGAGGTAGTTGTGAAGAAAAAAATTACCAATATACTAGTTAAGTTTCATAGTTCTTTAATTTAATTTAGGTCGTTCAATTTAAATAATTATAAACTTTTTCAAAACAACGAAACATGGTTTCATTATTACAAATAGTATAAATGACTTTGTTATAACAATATTGAAATTTGTTTATTATTTTATTATTTTATCTCCAACATTAGTATTATCTTTTCAAGGATAAACTAAATGTATCACCCCACCGACTAAATAAAAATAAAAAAGATAAAATGATTGATATAGTAGTGAGACGAGGGATGCAAATAAGCACATATATGTTATATTGCATTTTATTAGAGATGTTTCAAACTCTAATAACCTCAAAGTGGAACCAGAGGATACTTTGAATAATGCGGTTAATATGACTAAAGAGGGTCCCTAGATCGAAGTTTCAACATATTGTTTAAAGATGTTGAATATAGCTTAACTTGTTACACTTTATATAAAGGTGGAGATTGCAGTGTTATGCTAAAGTTCGCTAAGCAAAGTTACTCATCTTGTTAGTTTCTTGTTTAGAAGTTTTGATGGAATTAATGTTGTTTGTTAGTCTGTTAATTACTAAGTATATAACCTTGCTATGGTTTGTTAAGTGAGTTAATCGTTTTCAGAAAAACTCTTTGTATTCAGTCTGTTAAGAGATTCAATAAAAGCATTCAATCATTTGATTGCAACTTAGTTTTTCCTTTTGATCTTGATTCTTGAGTATGTAATGTCTTTTAAATTTCGCATATGCTCGGATGAGGACTCTCGTTTCTGCTACTAGTTTCGTATAAAGTTTATTACTTAATAAATTTGTTAGTTTAGTGTAATTAAATAAACTAGTTTAGTTGGATTAAATGAATTAATTAAATATGTTGGGGAAAAGGTTAAAAGAAATCAGAATCAGAGGGGGATGGTTTGTTTGATAGCAATTTGGAAGGGGGAATCATGCTGACTTTTTGTGGTCTTCTCTCTTCGCAATGGCTGCTTATATTTTATTATTATTATTATATAAAAAATAAAAATTTTATTTTATATTTTGGGAAAAATGTTGTTTTGTTTGAATTACGAGATGCGAAAGTTCAGAAATTTCACAAACTCAAGTGATTTCTAAATTTGTTATAGAAAGTCAACCAAAACCTAAAAGTCAAGAAATCATTGTACTCGTCACAAACTTGTTTTCTATGTTTTTCTAACAATAATTTCTATTATCAGAAAATAATTATTAAAACCATATATTACATGATTTTAACACAACTTGATTAGGAAGAATAATATAAATATCAAGCTATCCCCTAACGACTCTTGTGTTTTCGTGTTTAGTAAGGATTTAACAGGTTTTTTTATACAAGGACAAAGAATGTCATTTCACAAATCCTTTTAATTTTCAATATTTGCATTTCTTAACTCCTACATATATGTTGTTTATCACCTCAAATATGTTAAAAGCATGGCTGAACGGGTCGTGTTCTCAACGAAAATTTACTCGAGTTCGAACACAATATGAACACAAAAATTATGCAAAGTCACATGTATCCAAATTAGCATGCCTTCAGATGGGCCAACATGAAAATTACATAACTTTGGAGGGCCCATTTGTAAACCAAACTGGATCTGATAAATATTGGTCTGTCCACTTCAATAATCACAAAAGATAAACTTTGAGAAGTACACAAAACTGGTTTCCACACCATCATAGGTCTAAAATTTAAAAAAAAAAAAAAAAAAGTTTAAGGGATGGTCAGTGGGTTGACTAATTGTAATCAGATTGTATACGTATTAAACAGGTTGACCAGTTTGTGAGCTAAACAAGATAATGGGTTGATAATCTAACATGTTTAATAAAACGGGTTAAGCAAGCCAACACGGATATGGACTGTTTAATTATACAAACTAATAATATCAAATTGAACATGACTCATCTAATTAAGTGTGCTAAACATATCACCTACTTGCTTTTTAACACTTTAGATAATAAATCAAAAACTGGTTCTTTTCATGTCATGCAAAAAATTACCAACCTAAAGAACATACTACCACATCCGTAATGTAATGACACGTTTAATTTTTCTCTCGTGGATTTTGTCTTACGTCTAACTAAACATAATCGAGATCTGATATCTTGTCCGGATCTAAAGTGGTCCAGACTAGAATCACCTCAACAATATTAATTAACACTCGCTGATCGAAATGTTCTTAGATTAGATGATGTTTAAATATCAAAAATGGAAATCTTGATGTAAGAGAAAAACAAAGTGATCCGCAGATTTGCCAAAATCCAGGTAACGGAGGCTTAGAGGATTTTTCTCATGTAATGAACTGCATATGTTAATCATGATATTCACAAAACACTCTTTTATTTCAAGTTTTGTTTTTCTTGTGTATTTCCCATAATTATATTTGTTCCTTTTCTAAAACCATTTTATTCGTTAAAAATAATTGATAAAACTAATAATAATGTTTCTTAACTTGTCTCATCAAAAAGATAGTTTAGATAACTAATTAGCTACTAAAAAGAACCAATTAAACTGACTTTAAGTCAAATTTGCTGGTAAAGTTGATTACAAAAGCATCAATACACCCTTCTTATTCATATGTAAATAAAGGAGGTGATAATGTGATATACAAATATTTTTTTATAATATTATTTTTTTAAATAATATTGTTTTTAAATTATTTCTAAGATAGTCACACTATTTATAATGCACATAAAGGAAAATATGTTGAGTATTCATGAGAAATGAAGGACTACTTTTTGTACAATGTGTTCATTCCATGTATTCTTCTCAATCCAACGAGAAGTCGCATATCATATCCCCTAAATCAAAACGCGCAACAATCATATATATATACCCATCTCAATCTCCATATTTAATCTGCTATACATGTAGTTCATAACTTGAAAAAATGAGTTGCAACGGATGTAGGGTTCTGCGCAAAGGCTGTGAAGACGATTGCATCCTCCGCCCATGTTTAAGTTGGATCACATCACCAGAGTCACAAGCCAATGCCACTCTCTTTCTTGCCAAGTTCTATGGTCGTGCTGGCCTCTTTAACCTAATCAACACTGGTCCTCACCACCTCCGCCCTGGTACGCCTTGTTTAAAAGAGTATAATATTATTAATATCGACTAATTTTCACTGTTAGGTAGCCTAAGAAAATCACATTGGTTCTAAAAGTGTTTTGTTTTCTATGCAGTTAGCTAACCTCACAAAATCCACGATATATATTAAACGAGCAAACATTGAATTTCTTTCTCTTTTTTCAGTAATTCATTTTAGTAACATATAATTTATTTGTTTTTTAGAAATCTATAAGATATAAGTACACACTTTTATTTAGTACTTCTTAACATGCGATGTACATTTTATTAAAAAAACAATTGTATTCACAATTATGTATTGGTTATATTTACAGAACAAAAAAAAATACAAAGAACACTGTTTTTAGGAAAATATATATTTGAACCTTGACAAAAAAAATAGATAAATGAAACTGTATTTAAATATTTTAAAGTATTAAGTATTATAAATTGTTAGAAAAATCAAATTAAATGTAAAAGGAATTATAAAAAGAGAAAGAGAGGAAGAGAAATTCAAAAATCATATTTATCCAGTTCGCTTACAAATTAGCAAATTTAGTAAGTTTTGCCTAGAAACAAAAATATTTTTAAAATACATCACCATGAAATTTAAAAAATTCAGTTAATACATGTCTTCAGTTCCCGTTAATTTTATCATTTTAGGTCTTTGTTTATGATTCACTAATTTTTACAGACATATTCAAGTCATTGTTACATGAGGCATGTGGTAGGATTATTAACCCTACATATGGTTCAGTCGGGTTAATGTGGTCCGGTAATTGGGAACAATGTCAAGCAGCGGTTGATTCGGTGCTTCAAGGCTCTACAATCATGCAACTCACTACCACTAACGATCACGACGCTGCTATTATGCCACTTGAAGGTTGTGATATACGACATCTCTCTAAGGACCCCGACTATGAGCATCATCTTGTGAAGATGCGCAGCAAGTTCAAAAGGCCTCGTGGTGGTGGTGCTCCTGCTTTTCAGCAAGTGAGCACCACCAGTGCCGGTGCTAAACCGGCTAAGTTTGAAACTCTGGGGATGGATTTGGAAGAGCCTAAGGAGAACCGGAATACGGGCCATGACTCGTTATCCGTTGATGATGATGATGATGCTGAAGGTGGGAAGGTACTCTTGGAGCTTAGTCTCGGGTAGATCCGGATTATCTTGATTACTCATTTTGAGAGGCTAATGTTGGTCATTTTATGTTTTGTTCCTCAACATATTGCATTTTAAAAGGCTACATTGTAATGTTTTGCTTTGTTATTGAGTTTGTTGATTATTTGATTCATTATGTGGTACTTCAAATCTTATATATGTATTATGTGGGATTGAATACTTCACACTGTGGAGGTATGGTAATTATACTTGAACAATATACAAGTATACAAAATTAAAAATAAGACGAGCACGCAAGTAATACCCAAAAATTACACATTTAAATGTAGGGACCATTAATAATATGATAATACGAGATGTATCCATAACAAGCACTTTACCATCTGGTTTTGATACACTCATACTTGCTAAACCTGATTTCTTTGTATACTTAAAAAATAAAAATAAAACAAGAAAAATTGTGAAATACCACCAAGCATTTGGTTGAGTGTTAGTCTCATGACTTTCTTTCGGGGAAGTTGTAAGTTCAAGTCTTACCGGAAGCAAAATTTTATTGGTGGGCCGGGTTTTACCACAGTGAACCTGCGGGTGGCGGGTTCTCCCCAGAAATGATTGTTGGTGGGCTTGGGCTACCTAACGCTGACGTGTGGTATGCCTTTTCACCATTGAGGTAACACCAGGTAGCCGGGCTTTATTTGTCGGCCTTTCACAGCAAAAAAAATTGTGAAATATTCAAGCTCGACTCAAAAACCTATGTTGTTAGGTGCTCGGGCTTTATTAGTCGGCCATTCACAGGAAAGAAAAATTGTGAAATATTCAAGCTCGACTCAAAAACCTACGTTGTTAGGTAGCTTGAGCTTAAGCTTAACTTAAATTGAATCAAATTAATTTGAATACTTTTGAGTAGATTTAAATTAACGTGCTAGGTAGGGGCTTAGTATATCATTACAAATCAAAAGAGGGCTTTCAATGAGGGTACATCAGTCGGAAGTCTATTGTCAAAGTGTCATCTACTAGTCATCTGTTAGTGAAAATGTCATCTGTAAAAATTTGTCGCTGAACAATTTTTATTCATTTTTGTTTAGTAATCATCTCATATAATGAGATTTCATGTTTATTCATGTAAGCTTACTCTCTACCAAATGAATTTAGTTACTGTTACAAAAATGTTAATAAGCATTTATCATAATTAACTTCCTAAAAGCACAATATGACTCTTGACAATGGATCATCGGTTCTCACTTCATGACTCGTTACCTTCAAGTTTATATAAAACACATATCTAATCAGAATGGTTAAATTTTCTATAAAAAGCCTAAATCTATTCCGAAAAAGTAACAACATAAAACACTAAAACTTTCGAACAATTATGCGTCAAGCATGATGTGTTTGACACACACATAACATGTGAAGTATGTAATTCTCACTTTTCATGATATGTACATGACCTTTATGTATTTCTATTGTTTTAGTGTAACGTGTGAATTTTATGTAGATCCACGCTTTTTCTGCATTCTTAACTTTTTCTATGCATCATATCCTCTTTAACATATAAAACTCGAATTTGATTTAGTTCCTACATACTTTAACATATTACAACCAATTGCGTTAGTTATACTAGAATTGTCCTGTCCGAGATTATGCTTAACTAGTAAATATACCCGTACATTGCGACGTCGCCGTACACGACGTGATAACATATATAAACTACGATTGACCTTGCCACCGACCTTTCAAATTAAGGATATAGTGATTTATATTTTGTTGGGCTTGCACTATCCAAATGTTAAAGAAAGAATGGGCCTTTTACGAACGGGACGCAAGAAGACAAGAATTTTGCCCACTATGATCGCTTAGGTTAGCACTATTACAGTGGATTTCTCGTTTTTTTTCATATAATTATATTAAGAATAATTAACTATTTTCTTTGTTTTTTAATTAAATAATATTTTTTCTATCCTTATCATTACTTTTTTCTCTCTTCTTCATTAACAACCATTTTTAAAAATATTAAAAAATTTATAAAGATTGAACAGTATTTCCCCAAAACCATTCCATATAATATAGGAAACATATTCATATATTTTTAGGGATTCTACTGTGAATACTCTTAGTTGATTAGGCAGTGTTTTCTGACTCGAATCGGACTCGCTGGTCAGATCGGGATTTAAGAAGAAATATTTTTTGAGTAAGGCTTGAATGAAGAACCTATAACCTTTGATTGTTGGACTCACCTCCTACCACTAGGACCCGATCCCGCCCTGAAATGTCTTACCAAATAGATGTTTTAGCGTGGTCTTATAAGACGTAGCTTTTAATCAAGGGTTCAAATTATCAACGTATAATATAACTACATCGTAGATTGCCATGTGCTTCTAGGATCGATACAAGGTGACCTTGTTAGTGATATATGACTACTTCTCTCGTGTAGAAATGCATCGCAATATGAAATTTCTAGCGCGTATAAATCATGACACTTTGGCAATTGGGAAGCTTTATGAGAGGATCTTTCAAAACGACATAGATGGATATGTTATGTGTCGTGCATGTTGATAAGATGTTAGCGTTGAAATGACAAAGTTTCCTGAGATTACAAACTGTTAAAAAATATAAATTCTATGGTAAACATATCGTCTTCATTCATTTCTATACTTCTAGTTTGAGTCATTTTTGAGCTTAAATTCGGAGAGAATAAAGAAGCTCATGGCTCATGTTGTGAAGATTTGGACAAAAAGAGTATATCCAAAGTGTTGGGCTTGTTAATTTAGATGAGTGGGCTATGCCAGTAGTATGCCCTTTGGCTAGCCCACTTCAATAATTATCTTTTGAAGGATTGAGCTTATGACCATTGTAAAGAGCATCTACCTAGAGATGAGCATAAAACCCGGGTACGGACTCGACCCAGTGAACCCGACCCGGACCCGGGTACGACCCGGCAGAGGGTGTATCCGGTTCGGACTCGAAAAAAACCGGAGGGGTGGAACCGGGTTTAGTTTTATGGAATTTTCACGAACCCGACCCGTTTGTACCCGAGTTCAACCCGGTTTTGATCGTTTTTTTTTCTTTTTAAAAAAATTAGCCGTTTTTAACTGCTATATAGTCGTTAGAAAAGATTTTTGACTGTTTTTTTGTCATTTTTGCCCCATAAGTTAGTATAAATAGGTGTGGGTTGATATAGTTGAGTACTCAAGTCCCAAACGCAAAAAACATAAAAAATACTCTCGTTTTACATTTTCACTCTCTCATTTTACACTTTCACTCTATTGAATCTTGATATGGCTCACTCACAATCTTCCGTTGGTCAAGATTCGTCCAACACTCCAACCGTCGTTCGGGTTGTTGTACACAATCGTAACATGGATGTTTGGTGCAATTAGAATATGGTTGAGTTGAGTGACGGGTCTGTAAAAGCTCGTTGCAAGTTTTATAGAGCTTTGCTTGCTAAAGCTTCTAACACGACTTTAAGCAAACACATTAGCAAGAAGTTTTGTAAGTCGTTGAAAAGTAATCCGGATTCGCAACAAACACAATTGGGTGGAGACGGTAGAATCTTTAATTACGATGTTAATACGGTTCGAGATCGAATGGCGAAGTTCGTGATTCAAGAATCTTTGTCTTTTAGTCACTTCGACAATCCTCGGTTGACCAACTTAATTCAAAAGACGCTTCAACCTCGTTACACCCACATAAGTCGTACTACACTTAGACGTTATTGTTTAAAATTATGAAAACAAGAAAAAACTGATTTAATTGTATTATTTGAAAATTTAAATACCAGTGTAAACTTAACTAGTGACGTTTGGTCGGCTCCACACGGTTTACCCGAATCGTATATTTGCGTCACCGCTCATTGGGTAGATCCCAATTCATGGCAAATGATGAAACGTACGATTGCATTTGATCTTTTTCCGTATCCACACACCGGAGAATTTTGTTTTACTTTTTGGATAATGTAATAACTATTTTTATTTACTCTTAATTTGGTGCAATTAAGAGTTTTATGTTATTTTTTTATTGATTCATTTATGTATTTTTAAATTGTTGTAATATTGTTATAGAAATACATGACGATTAATCCATTGTTTTTTTTTCAAAAATAATAAATGATGAATAGTAATAATAATAACAATAATAACAATAATAATAATAATAATAATAATAATAATAATGATGATATGGTGATAATAATAATAATAATAATAATAATAGCAATAAATAATAATAATAATAATAATAATAATAATAATAATAATGATGATGATGATGATGATTTATATTAATAATAATACAAAAAAAACCCGGATTGTACCCGGTTATAGACCCGACCAGGATCCGACCTTACCCTAACCGGGTATATCGGGAAGGGTATGGATGAGTGTGAACCCGACCCGGGTTTGTACCCGGGTTCACCAATACCCGGGTACAAAAAAACCCGGTTGAGCCCAACCCGGTTTGTACCCGGGCCCGGGTACGGCCCAAAATCCGATTCGTGCACCTCTACATCTACCTACTCTAATAAAAAAAGTAAATAAAAATACCACGTGTCGACGTCATATTTATTCTTATTAAACTTTTCACGTTTCTCTCTCCTATTAAATAACTACATTAATTATTAATAATATTATTTATTTATTTTTACATTATAATTAGTTTTTAATAAATTAAGAAAAAGATCTTTTTATTAATGTTATTTCTATAAAAATAGTTTTTTATAAAAAGAATTTTTTCTAAAAAATCAAACTATTTTTACGTAATATTTTAAAATTAGTTTTTATAGTAAATTTTTTTATAAAACAAAAATAATTAAAATAGGGAGTTATAGTAAGGAAATTATTAAAAAGAAAAACTTTCTAAGTTATTTTGAAACAAAATGTTTAATTTAACATTAAAAAACAAAAAAAATTAAAAAGTTTATATTATTATTTTATTATTTATAGTTATTACTCATACGTAATTGCAATCATATAATGTCATAGTATATCGTTTTATAATTAATAATTTTTATTCTATTTAATATTTTATTTATTCAATCCGTGTAATACACGGATTTACTAAAGCTAGTTAATTATAAATAGAGAAAACACACATTTAGAAGATATGTATATCACGTTGTCATCTTAATAACCTAGGGTCTAACCCTCATTTTGGTTGTTCATCAAGATAGAAGAATGATGCACTCACCTATTCGTTTTACATTATCTTCTTCTATAATGATCTGTCTATTCAACCTGCAACCAATAGTTCATTGTTGAAGGTTTGATCTTCCTAAATCAGAGTTTAATTAATTTACAATCTATGCTGATTCTGGAATCAATCTTCAATATTGTTATATCAGGGTTGTTCTAAGGTTTCTTGTGTTTTCAAACGTATTTGTAAGGTCTTTCAAATTTATTTTCTAGATTATTCATAAAAACATAAGATTTGTAATCTGGATTCACAATCGACCAAAGAGATTTAGGATAAGTTACAATACGGATTATGAGATGCGGAGTGCATATGTGTAAAAGCTAATTTATATACATGGCTCATCGGATAGCATGGATCAAAGGGTTAAAAAAACAAAGTTTGACTTATAATTAAAAAGCATACCGGAAGATCGAGAAGCATCAAAGGACTCGCGAAGCATATATAAACAAGTAAACAACACTTAGAGTCAAAAGCCAACATTTCTAAGCTTACATAATTATACCATTCAATTGACTCTGGATAACAAAACTCCATATGTCAATGTGTCTCGGGCTGTCAATTGTCATGAACAGTCTTCAGTTGTTAAAAGATTTTTTTTAAGATTTTTCATATTATTAAAAGATTTTTATTTTACTAATTATTCTATCAATTTAGACCCAGAAGAGCAGTTGTAACCATAAAAAATCACATGATCAGTTTGACATTTACGAATGTACTTCTTAATTGAATGTGTATTTTAAGTACAGCTGAGAAAAGGTCACTCTTTGTAGTAAAACTATGGCTGAAAACGAACCGAATGAACACGAATAAGGCTTGTTCTTGTTCGTTCATTAAGAAATATATTTGTTCATGAACTGTTCACGAACATTTACCGAACGAGATTTTTGTTCGTGTTCCTTCATTAAGAAAATGAACATGTTTATGAACATGTTCATGAAATGTTCACGAACTGTTTACGAACACTTACCGAACACAAATTAACATAATCAAAAGCAAACAAACACAAACAACTGTTCATGAACATGACGAACACCAAGAAACACATGAACACAAACAAATACAAATGATTATAGATTTATTTTAGAATAAAATTTACATTTTTATTACAAACATTACACAAAATCAATCAAAAAGAAATAAGTAATTAACATAAATATAAAAAAATACTTGATATATAGTCATAAAAATAACTGACTCGAAAATAAAAATATAAACGAACACATTAACGAACGCATTATCGAACGTTCACGAACGGACATTAACGAACATAAACGAACACACTATCGAACATTCACGAACATAAATAAACGAGCGTGGTTTATGTTAATGTTCGTTCGTTTAACTAAATGAAAGGAATTTTCTTATTCATGTTCGTTCATTTACTAAACGAACGAACATAAACGAACTTCTCGCCGAACGGTTCACAAACTGTTCGTTGAACGTTCAGTTCGTTTGCAGCCCTAAGTAAAACAATGCAACTCAATTCATCAATTACAACCCAACGCCCTCTTCTAATTTAATACATTCAATTTAATTATTTTTTTTTGTTTAATTGGAAAAATAGGTGGTCTTTAGCCTGATGGTATCTTGTTGTGTAAAATAATATTTTTTCCTATGAAGTTGATGGTTCAAATCTCATAGTAAACATCCGTGGTATATTATAAGTAGAGTATATTTGCCCTTAAATAAGTAGAAAATGCCAAAGCTGTTACATATTTTAATCTAATTGGATTGATTAATTACCATTGTTATCATAATATCCATAAAACATGTCAGAAGGTGTGGAGTGTATGCTTGTTTGAGTTTATTATGATGTTCAATATAGAATACCTCATAAATAAGGGAGGTGTGGTCCAAGGGGCGGCAGCCCCTGGCTGGGATCGAGCTGTGAAACTCGGGGGGGGGGGGGGGGGGGTGGGGGGTTCAGTAAAATTTGTATGTGAAGACTGCCGAAGGTAGTTAGCCCATCCCTGTAATATTTTGAATTTGTCACTTTCTTTTCTTCTTCTCTTCTAGTTCACGATCTTGACACGCAGACAAATTCATACTTTGATTTCTGGACGTGAGTTTTATCCGATTGAACATTTAGTGTGAACCCAAATAGTTTCAATCTGAAAACGAACTTTCGACTCTCATGTTTTCTAAGTTATCGATCATATTATTACAATTCCTCTACAAAAACTCGCAATATCATAGAGTACGATCCAATCGACGTGAATATGTGTGATAATTAAATACTTATATATCGTTCTTTTTAATTTTTTTATCTTTTAAGAATGTAGCTTAGATCTCTCGATCCGTCAACTCATTTAACAAGTTTGATGTAAAAGCTTGTAAAAACTATATTAGAAAATTTTCTATTACACCTTTAACGCCTCACCACCTTTAGTTAGGTATGATTGATCATTTTAAACCAACATTAACCAATTAGACGAGCTAAAACATGCTTAAAAACATTAATTTATCAAAAAACCAATTCTAACTTTTTCAAATATCAATCATATCTTTCGATTCAAACATGTTCTAATAGTAATATTAATTCATTCACATCCATCAATGATTATTCAAACATGATTTAGATTAACACCCTTAATTTAGGTCCAATCAACCTAAATCACCAAGAACACACATAATGAACCTTCAAACCTTAGAGCGATATACCCACTGACTTATATGGGTTAATCACCACCCTAATAATCATTGTTATTTGATTACGAACTCAAAGTCTTAGCATAATGTTATGTAACAAGAATCATTGTTTGTCTAGCCTAGGCACTCGCAAAATGTACACATTGATATAAGATGCATTCAAGTAACGTGACAAAAAAAAAGGTTCAGACTTCGGAGTGTTATTTAATGAACAACTGTACTTTTCAAACAATATTAAGTTTTAATGGGTCCCTATTCTGGCCCAATAGATGATGGGCTTCTTGTTCGGAATTCATTGAGTTTAATGGGTCCCTTTTCTGGCCCAATAGACCAGTGGTTGTTGGCGTTGCTTCTTTGCACCGATGTTCACACCTTCTCTTTCAGTTTCTATTTTTGTTTTAAGAAAAATGGAATTAGTTTGTAATTGATGATCATCCACAAATTTTGTTCACTTTGATTCAAGTACCCGAATGCAGAGCGAACCGGTAGCCCTATAGGTTTATTGGTTGAATCGATCGGACTGGATTTAAGAGCGAATGAAGCCTTAAATAATTTTGAAATATACACAAAATAGTAGTTGTAATAATAAAATCCAAATGTTTTAAGTATTATAAAAGAGGCAATAATCATATACAAAACTAATTCAAACACATTAGTAGTCCAACTTATCATTAAATGCTTCTAAAATTAGCTTTCGTGAAGTCTTAAAAAGTCACGGTTTATATAAAAAGGAGTAATTTTGTAAAATAGTAGACAGCTTTCAAAAGTGTTAAAATTAGATAACTTAAGTTTAAAAAGTGTTTTAATTAGGTTATTCAACTTTTATATTTTATTTAAATTATAAGTCTTAATATGTTTTTTACCATGTTTTTCTTTTGTTTCAATTAGGAAATATTTTTTTCTTTTTTTTTTTTGATGTTGATGTGGAACGGTGGCGAGAATCTAGGTACTTTTTTTTATTTTTTAATATAATTAACATATTTTTTTATTTTTTTACTATAATCCAATATATTAAAAATTACGACTCCCATATCTTCTCTTTTATTACTTTCTTGACATAAGACTCCTAATCTTTGATGGAATGAAAGTCTGGTCAAAATTCTAAAATATAATACTACCTTAATTAAAATGAGCGAAAAAGGAAAACAACTAATTTCTAAAATATGAAATGACATTAATATCCTTTATGAATAAATTAAATTAAAATTAAAAGCTATATTAATCAATGGTTAGGATGAGTTCTTGTAGTTCTCGTGATATTTAAGAGTCCTAAAAAGATCCTGACCCTATACCTCTATATATATATATATATATATATGAATAAATGCCCAAATTGAAACACTTTTGAAACTTGATTACTATTATGTGATATTTTCTCTAAAAAAACTAGTGTATACATGAATTATATTTTTTGGTAATGGCTAATTGGATTACTGATAGGCCATTGGTCCCCCTGATCGTTTTCATTACTCAAGTACGAAGCATTAGGCTGACATGTCCTCGAAGGGAATCTCGTACATCAGTCTGTTTCCATCAATTCCGAATCTGAAACCACTCTCAAGAAGAAATCCAAGTCAAGTGAGAAAACCTCTAGCCCAAACTGAAACATCTTTTTTTTAAATTCATGTGGGTTTGAACCCAAAACTTTTCTCTATTTTAATATAGTCTTGGATATCTTACCTTAACTGCTTGAGCTAAGGATCATCAATTACACATGAATTATATATTTTGTATGTTTATATAATGTGAATAAACAATGCATGCTAAGTTGCATTCAATATGAAAACCAAATCAGTTGCTAGCACACTTGGTTAATTCCTCTACATGCAGGTCTCAATTTCGATTCTTGGGGAAACAATATTAGTTCTTAGGCGGTCTTTCGAATATCTCCTTTCCTTCTAACACTACTTTCTCCCACATCATGATTTCCCAGCTCCTCTTTCTCTATATAATAAGTCACACAATGATTGCATATCAAATCTTGTTCTGTAATTGTAAAGTGGTTTGACCCGGTTTTACGAATAACTGATAAAAAACGTTAAGATTGGCATTTTAGACTGGTGAATTTACCGGTTTTTTGTTAAACCGATCAGATCTTCAAAATATTGATAATATCTTTAAGAATTTAAAAATCAAAATTAAGTAACCTAGTCATACAAAGAAAAGTTCTAACATTATTTTGCCTAAACGTATACTAAAACAATCTTAAATGGAGGGACACGTTATTTCACACCCAAGCTCTCGCATTTAAAATATAATAATTATATATATAAATAAACAAAAAAATTAAAAAACATTGTTTTCGTTAATAAAAAAATACAAAAATATCGGACATAAGTAATGATACGTGGAATTATAAATAATAATAATAATAAACTAGTCGTCATCCAACATTCAAGTTTGCTACAAAGAGTTCCACAAGATCAAATCGAAGTCTAGAATTTGTATTATGATACCTTAACTCGTAAATGATATTAAACTGGGTTATGTGTGGCACTGCCTCCTGCCATGTAGGCAGGGTCGCGATAGGGAACAACACAACACATGTGGCATGGCGGGCATGTTGGGGAGATCATGTGGCTGTAGCACTCGTGAAAGAGGAAGAAGTAGCCATTAGAGCTCGTTAAAGGATTCGTTTAAGGCTTATTTCAAACAATAATAATAATAATAATAATAACATCTATACATTTATTTTTACTCAAAGTAACTCAAAAAGTCATATTTTTATTTTAAAATGAATATTAAATTAAATAAATTTTCACCTCTCACTATCATCTCACCACTACAAACCTTCTAATCATTATCACCCTCTCACAACATGTCTTATGTGATGTCTGGTCATCGCCTATGTGGCACCGCGTCTTTATACCTTCTTAATCACTATCACTATTATACAACACATAACCTTACCATCAACTACATCCATTAGAGGATCCATAATTTACACTGTTGATATGCTACTCTGTCATTTTTTAAAGATTGTATTAGGGAATATAGTACATGTGTACATCACATTCTTTACCCTACAAATTCTCAATGCCATAGCTACTTGGTGCACCACATGTATAAAATAATAATAACACTGTAAAAATATTCAAAACACTCTCGTGACCAGTAGACATAACTAAATATTCATTGTATTTGTCGGTGACATTACCGGCTACGAATTGATGAATTGCATCTGTGCATTTCTGACAAGGCGTGAAACATATTTTACATCCTTGCATCAAGCCCTTCCTATAGAAGAAGAGTAGAATGAAAATATTGATTGAATAATTGTTGATTTTAAGTGTAAAAATATATTATATTTTATTAAAAGGCCCCCAACAGTCACATGATTACCATTGTGGAGAGTGGGTTTGCGCAGTTCATGATGGAAAAAAGTAGTTAGGCATTAAAAAAGAAACGTAATGTATGCGCACATTATTCTACATAATATGTTTTTGGAAAGCTAATGTCGCATAATATGTCAATACTATAAAGGAGATAACAAACCTTTCTATTAAAGAAGTTCTGATCAACAAAATTACATAACGAGGATAGTTTCAACCGCGTTCAAGCCGATTTGAGAAGTATTGTTTATATGTTAGTTAATGACGAATAAAGTTTTTGTTTAGTTTTACAATGCAATGGTCTTATGAATTAGGTAATGTTTTTATTAATTATGTAATGTAATGCTTTGTTTAACTATGTTTTAAAATAATAAAATATTAATTATACTTAAAAAAGACAAAACTTCCTATCAAAAGACCGTGGGTTGAAAATTTCACATGTAGATGTAATGATTATAAGAGCGTAATAAAGAGTAGTTGTGTGTTTGACGGTTAAGAAAATAAGTGAGTGAGTGAAATATTAGTGTCGTACGTAATGTCTACATGACAGAAATTAAAATTTCACTGTTACTCACCACGACACATTGCTTTCTAATAGCTTTGTAATTGTTGGAAGAATGATCTATGATCATCTTATTTTCTGCCTCCCTATTATAACACTACGATACCATTAATCTTGATTCCTTGAAACATCGCTTCACCAAATGACATATAACCAGAATTTGTTTATGAATACATTATTATGATGGTTTATAGTTATAAGTCATATACATACCCACATAATCCAAAAGTTAAAAGAAAAGGTTATAGTAGTAATAAAGGTTAATTGGATGGTTAAGTTTTGATTGACGGTCCTAAATTTCAAACCAAAGTGAACCGCTTTGACCTTGAACCGGTTGATTTACTTTGGTTTGTGGTGTTTAATAATATTTCTTTATATTATGTATTTTCCATCGTATGTAGTATCTAATTACTTTAATAAAATTTTTAAAAATTATTTATTAATAACTATTATATTAGTTGATAAGGAAAGATAGATTCCCCAAGAGATCTAAGAACTAAAATTGCAAATCATATTTTATGTTGGTCAATGACAAAAACTAATGTTGTTGAATACAATTTACAAATCCGTGAGGAGACAACATGGTGTGATGTTTGGTTTGTTAAACGAAATTATGGAAATGTGGTTGGTTATGATAATATTAAGTTGATATTCATGCCACTTAAACAGATCTAGCCATTCATCTACCATATCTCGCCTACCTACCTTTTATTTATTGTCAAACACACTATTTTGAACCATACCGTCAAAAGAAATTATTATTTATTTATTTATTTATTATTATTATTATTATTATTATTTAAATATTTAGACATATCATCATAGAAAAAAGTATGTTGGTAAAAGTTTAAGACCACCTATAGAAATACTCTATGGGAGGTTTAACTGCGTTTAATATCGATTTGTATGAATTATATTATCAAATTCTGAAGCTTAAAATTTATATTTATATTAGTGAGAAAGCAATTTAACACCGGATTAAGATTCTTATTTTAGACATACAAAATGACTATGTTTATTATGAACTTCATGATGGCAAGATATTTCACGATAGAGTTTTGAAAGTTTTAATTAGAAATGGGTTATTTCCTTTTTCGGCAATCTAGTAAGCCACAACTATCTTACAAAACCGACGTTATATTTGTTCAATAGTTCTTGGGTTTGTATTTGGATTCTAAAAGTCAAAAGTTCCAAGGTATAAAAGCTGGTTACACACTAAGGTTTGTTTTGTTTTTTCTTTCTTTTTGGAACAACAAAGGTTTGCTCGGTTGGTAATAATAATATCAACTTACGTTATCTATTTGCTTTATAACACTCTTAAAACCTCAGAATGATTTTTCTAGATAAGCAATCTACAGTTTTAAAATATAAATAAGAATGTAGGATACAATTATTGATGCATTATATAAAATAATTGAGTATGACAATGCTCAATTGTTCTAACCTAAAGGTTTTACGAATCAAGTAAACTTAATGAGTTATGACCCAATGAATCCCCCTTTATTATAAGCTATCAATTCCAATTTCTTTTGGTGCTTTTACTATTTTCTTCAACCAAATTCCTTTAGCCATGATTCCTCCAAGTAAATAGAAAGACCCTAAAGTAGCACTTGAGTTGTAATTCACACTTTGGCATTTAATCAAACAAGTCGCAACCACGGTTAAAAGTTTAATTTGGTTGTAGGTTCATCCCATGGATGCCCGCTAGTCTAAACCATAGTTTATCTACCGTTGTTTGTCGGAATGGTAGGACCGCTATAAATCATTGATTCATATGCATGCCTTCATGAATAACAACTTATTTTTTGTTCAACAAGCTTTGATTAAAACAATATTAACTATTAAACATAGTTTAATTAGGATGCTATGCTCGAGCTCCTCAAACTCGGGGAATTCTTTCATCTTGAGTTGGACTAAATGGGTTCCCATTAAGGTCAATGTGTTGGACTGGAGATTAGAAAGAGATCGGGTTCCAACATTGAAAGCTTTAATGAAGAGGGGTGTTCGGTTTGGGTCGACCATGTGCCCTCTTTGTGGTGATTACCCCGAAACATCGTGTCATCTATTCTCCGCATGCACGGTGGCCATGATTGTTTGGCAGTTCGTCTCTACCTGGTGCAATATCCAACTGATATACGCTTTCTCAGTTAGAGACCTCTTGGAAATTCATAATCACATGGATGGTGGATAGGTTGAAAAAGAAGCACTCCACTCGATCATATTGACCTCCTTTTGGTGTATTTGGAATTTCCGAAATAAGGTGGTTTTTAATACGAAAAGGAAGGATGTCTCTTCGGTGATTGAAGAAATCAAATCATGGAGTTACTTATGATTAAAAATTAGATCTCCTTTGGGGTCTATTAAATGGAAAGATTGGTGTTCATTTGCATTATAATTTCTATGTAATATGTCATATAGTTCGTGATGTATTTATCTTTTGGTGTGGTTATGCCAGCTTCTTGCTGGTATAGATGAATTTATTAATAAAATATTGGCCGTTAAAAAAAATATTCCACATAAATATAGAAACTTTTAAATATTTAATTTGACACGATAGAAGTTTGATACCATTCTCTCCTACATTCATTAATGTTGTTATGACATCCATTATGTACATCAAGTGGAAGATATCATGCTTGCCCTACCAAACATTTAATGGGATTCAAGTGAAATTAAATGTAATCAGCACAATGTTTGGTTCATGAAATCAAGTATGAAATTTCACTTTAATTTCTTTTGTGAACTTATTTCAATTGTAAATTTTCATTTAACGAATGATTAATGTTACACTATAATCATATTCTTGAGTTTATGTGTTTGTAAAGACAACATGTGTATTACATGGGTTGAATGAAAAAAAAAATTGAATAGAATAAAATTGTATTTTTTATAAAATGATATTTAAAATAAAAACTAAACAGTTTGTTTCAAAATAAACCATTTAAAAAATCTTTTTAAAAGTTTTATTATAACACTCTATTTTAATCGTTTTAAATTTTTTTGTATTTTTAAAAAAGTTTGATGTTTTGAAAAGCCTTCTTATAATAAAAAAAAAAACCTCTTTTTTAATTTATTAAAAAACTTTTTAATATAAAAAATAATTAAATAATATTATTAGCAATTAATGTGATTATTTAATAAGAGAGAAGCGGAAAAATTTGGTGAAAAGAAATATGATAATGTTACGTGTCCCGCTTAGTTATTTTTTATTAGGGTAAAACGATATATGAAATATGTTATAAGAAGCATCGGCAAAACTAGAGGTTACATGAGTTCTTTAACCATTTGGCCAGCAAAATATTTTACCAGTATGGGTATTCAAAGTGGTCTTTTTTTCTTTTAATTTTATCCATCAAATTATCCAGGGTAGAATAGTTTTAATATCTCTATAAAGATCAGATAAATCGCAAATTACGTGTGTGACGTGGTTTTTATTATGTTATGATAAGAAAACAATAAAAGCATGATTCAAACCTGAGACTCTGCTAAAAATTAAATTCTTACAATTATACCTTCACTTTTGAAATTTAAGTAGCTTAAGTTATCAAGTAAAGTTTGAAGCTAGAACTCATAATTATAAATTTGTGAATTATAAAATATAGAGATATAGTAATAAAAGGTTACCCTTTTTTTAATTAAACATATTCAATTATTTTATTAGTTTTTTATGAAATAAATAATTTAGTTAATTAATTTATTTGGTTTTTCTTCATAGTTTACTAGATCCTAAATGAGACAAGTCATCTACAAAGACAGGTTTCTAGTCAACATTAGCGTTCTTCAACACGTGGTCTAGAAATTTAATACCGGTTTTGTATCATAATTCTTACCAATGAACTTAATGCATTTGGTCTATTACTTTTTTTAAATAACAAATTTTTTTACTGTTATTTTGATCACTGATGAAACAGTGGCTCATCTAGGTTAACGCGTTCTCAAAGAGGTGTGAAAACCTTATCACTCAACTTGAAATTTTATTTTGTCGTAGGTGAAATTTAAATTCAAAAGTTTTTCATTTTAATGAAATCTTAAGTATGTAACCTCCTACTACTATGTATAACTTATGCATGTACATTGTATAAATTAAACCCTTGATATATAGATAGGAAGGAGAAACGTGACCACGAGGATGTTCTCTTCTAATCTATTTTGTCGATTATTATTTATTTGTAGTCAATTTTCTAAATTTTATTTAAACAATCACGTTAACAACCGCCACATTTAAGCATTAAACATATATTTTGGTCTACATATTTTTTAGAATAATATTTAATTTCTTAATTATAAAAATTAACTTTATAATAATACCATAATCCCGTAGAAAGTTAGAGTTGTGAGTTGTGATCGCTAACAAATATTAGTTTCTTGGGGTTTACGTCGTTCCCATAAAAAATACAACACAGTAAAATGATAATGACATACCAACAACTTGCCCCAAACTTTTTATCAAATAAAGCCTAATGAAATTCATTTTTAATAAAATTTAGACATACAAAATCATTCAGAAAACACGTGTATATATTTATATCCATTGAATCGGTTTTAAAGAACTCAGGTCATTCAATTCTTGGCTTCTAAAAGTAAAACTGAGCTCGAAAAATCGAACTGAGTTAGTGAGTTTGTATCTAGAGGTGAATGAAACGGAATTAGCGGAGAAACTATATAATAACTATATAAAATAAACATATATAATTATTTTATAACAATAATATTGTACATGTAATATGAAAATTCAAATCGAATCAGTTCAAAAATTACAATAATCAAATTGATTTGGAAAAGTATTTGAGAAATTGGTTCAAATACTCCCGATTTGAAAAACAGAATCGAAATTTTTTTAATGCAATACAAATAAAGAATACTTTTTATTCAAATTATGAATACTCTATCAAGTATATAGACATGTTTTATTGTCGTAAATACTATGAATAACACAATATTAGCATAGAAATGTTTTATTCGTAAATTCTGTGAATACCCAATAACAACCAAGCTTTCAAGTGTTTACTAAAATCTCTCGATATTGTTTTATTCTTATAAGAGTTAATTTCAGTTTTGATCCTTGAGTTTTGTAAATTGTCTCTATTCGAGTAACAATGTTTAACTTGTCTCCATTATTGGTCTCGATTTTAAAAATCATTTATATTTTTGTACTTTTAACTAACGATGTTAAGTGACTCTCAAGTGAGTAAAATACCCTTCATTCAATACTAAAAACTAAATATTAAAATTGAGATATTTATATTTATATTAGATACACCCCGACTCCTCCCTTTCTTCTTTATCTTTAGTTCTACTCCCCTATAACACCAACCATTGTCACCGTCTCCACTACCACCCACCATCGACCATCGCAACACCGAACATCGACCATCGTAGCACTAACCATCGATCACCGCAACACCAGCAATCGACCGTCACAGCAGTGGCCATCGCAAAAATCGAAGCCCTCTAGCCCTTCACGCACACCTCTGCCCTAATTTGTACACCATCCTTACAACCGCCACCAGTCCAACACTTCTGTCCATCTTATGAAGCCCTAATGATGATGATGAGGCAACTGTGGTTCTTTGTAGTGAAGGTGGTCTTTGTGGTGTTTTTCTTTAAGGTGGCGATGGAAATGGTTGTAGGAGGTGGGGGAAGGGGTTAGGTTTTCAATGGTGATTGTGTATTAAGTTTCCAGTGGTGGTTCTGGTTGCTGGTGTTACGATGGCCATGGTGTGGCAGTACTGGTGGTGGGGAAAAGAGTTGAAGGTAATCAAAAGAGCAGAAATAGAAAGAATTTTCAAAACTAAAGACAGTAATAAAAAAACAAATTAAATGGTGATACTCGAACAGACAATTTGTAAAACTCAAAAACTAAAACCAAGATTAACTCTTCTTATAAAGTCATTCAACATTCGCTAACATCACTAATGCAGAATACCAAGCATATTATTACATTATCTTATAATGTATAGGTCAAAAATAAATTACAATATCATATTCACAAAAAGTTATCAACTGTTTATATTCCATTAGATTTGTTTCATATCTTTATATAATTTGATTTTAATGATAAAAGACTAAAGTAATAACACATTGATTTTATAAAAATATGATCAAATACCAAAATGCTAAATTAAACTTCACATGTGAAACAAAAAAAATAAGAAAAAAGAAAAAACATTAATTTGTAGAAGTTTAATATCATTATAGAAACATTCACATCACACTTTATATATTTTATATATTTATGAGTGTGTTTTTTATATTATAAAAAATAATTTTAATTTTTTGTGAGTAGAAAATAAAAAATATGTTACTGTTCATCTTTATATTTAATAAATATTGTTCATCTCTATTAATTTTTTAATATTTTTTTAAAAGTAGTTAGTGAGTTGAGAAGAGAAAAATATAACAATAAATGTATTAAAAAATATTATTTAATTAAAAAAAAAAAAAAAAAAAAATATTGATTTAATAGAAGAGTGAATGCTGCAAGATTACTTCATTAATGAAGAATGAAGTATGTGGAAAACAGCTGTGCATTTTAACATCGACCATAAACGCATTCCATCATAGGATTTCACAATGTCGGGGACAACAACATGTTTGTTTGGTACACGCATTTATCCAACATTTCACTTATACCTCATGCATTAAAACTTGTACCTTAATCGTCTTCCACATTCAAAACCCTAACAACACATAAGCATATCATCTTTAAGCCTCGCCGCCGCTCGCGGCGGAGCATCAACTCGGAATATTCCTTTGGACGGCTCTAATAGCACAAGAAAACCCAAAGAAATCTCATCAACAAAACACAAAACTGAAAAATAACTAGTGAAAATCAAACAAAACCCTTGATAAAGATTGTAATTGCTGTGAAAATCATCACAGGCATGCTATGTTAATTGGTTCATCGACCCTCATTGTGTTCATCCCAGCGAGTTCTTCATGGTTGAATTCCTCAAAATCCCAATCGGGTAACTCACAAGCTTCATTATCTTCAAACCCAAACAGCTGAAAGTCATCAAGATCACCGAATTCATCTAGTGGTGAAGCGAATTGGTTGAAGATCATCGAATCGAGCTCCAATTTCATGTCAAATTCGCCGATTTCCGCCATGGTCGAACCTTCGGCAACCACCACCGCCGGAGAAGAAGACTCAATTTGGGGAACTGATGTTGTTTCAGGCTCAAGAACAGACGACGGTGAAGTGTGTGAAATCACACCGACAGATTCCTCTGATAAGGTGGGTTTCAACGGCTGAGATACACCGCCGGACGACGGAGCTTTACCAGTGGTGGTGGTGGTTTTGACGGTGTTTGAACCACCCTTTGAAGCCTCTGCAAAAGCTTCAAACTCCATCTTCTTCTCTTCATAAGCTCTTGAAGCTTCTTCTGCAGTATTGTAAGTCCCCAACCACACACGCCTCTGTTTAAACGGATCTCTGATCTCCGCCGCCCACTTCCCCCATTTCCGCTGCCGTACGCCTCTGTATCTGCCGCCGGACGCCAGCCGGAGCTCGCCGGAGGTTTTCGTCGACACCCTTTTTCTCTTAACACTTTTGTCGCCGTTGTTGCTGTCTTGATAAGAGCTTTCAGCCTCTGTTTCTTTAATCGCCGCCGTCTCCGCCGTGCAGCCGCCGGAGACCACCACCGGAATCTTGATTTCTCTCACGATTTTCTTCAATCCGTAGGGTTTTCTTGTGGGTTCATCGTCGTCTGATGAATCGGTTAAATCGGGGTCGTGACAGATGACTCTGATCTTCCTCATTGGCTCAGTAATCTTTGCTCTGTTTCTTGATTGACTCATCGGAGAAGATTGAACACTCGATTGATAATAATAATAATAATGCACTCAATAAACTACAAATCTAAAGCAAAATCCGGCAAAATTGAACCAAAATTGATTAGGGTTTATCGTTTATGTCATCGGCCCTCTCAAGAACAAGAAAAGATCAAACAACCTGTTTATATGAAACCCACCGAAACACTCGACTCCAGAACAAGTCCTGCAAGAAATTAAACACAAAATTTGCATCAAAGATCTGTAAAACAACAAAATCACTCATATTTAAGGAAAGGAGTTGTTGATTAGTTGATTAATTGCTCACCTTTTAGGCCTCAAACGCATCGAAAGTCTTGGGAAACAGAGAAGAAACCCCTGCTGAAAACACCAGCAGAGAACAGAGGAGATGAACAAATCAAACGGAACACAAAGCTTCAATGGAGCTTCAATCACTGCCAATGAGTTTACCGACATAAAATCAGGTCGTCTTCTCCGATTCTCTCTCTAAAACCAGAGGTTTCTCTCTCTAAAGCCCCTAAAGACTCTTGAATCGAGCTAAAAAGAGTGAAAACAGAGGTGATGTTGAAGATATATATAGAGGAAATGAAAACCCTTTTGAAGATGAAAAACCCCCTTTAGTGTATTCGATTAGTCAGAGAAAGGATCAGGAATCTGTGGTGAAGATTTTTGCTGTGAAGAAGACGACAATTGGGGGAAAATTACAGTGAAACAGTGAAATTGGACAGAAATTGAAGAACGCAGATCTCAATAAACACAAGGGGATTAATTTATAAATAAAATTGCTGCAAAAACATCGAAATTTGCATAAAGAAATGCGATCGCTGTGTGTTTTTTTCTTTGGATTTCTCTCTCTAAAACCCCACTCTGTTTGTGGTGCTTTTTCTTCTTTCACTGTTTGGTATGAATGCTACTGCCTTTGTGCTTTCTAAGTGGTCAAAGTTCATTAAAGAGAGTAGGAGCTATATTAATGTTTAATAATCGCCTTTTCTTTTAACTTTTACACCAAATTACCATGCTATTTAGGCTATTACACTTCTTTTTAAACTTTTGAGCAAAATAGATGATTTTTACACGAACCAAACACTTTAAAACTATTTTTTAACATTATATCTTCCTAGACTGAGGACTTTAATTGGTGTTAATCTCTATGATATTTTTATTAGTTTTGGTAGAAAAAATATAAAAACCTAAATCTCAACTTCATCATTGTCATAGCGGTTTTGCAGGCATGGTCGAAGGATGTAAGGGGCCGGGGGAGGGGGGTCGTCTGTCTTATTTTTTTTCGTCAGTAGTGTTAATGTAAATTTATATATATATATATATATATATATATATATATAATATATATATATATATATATATATAAGAAAATCAATATCTTAAGAGAAAACCAAAAAATCAAGATCCACCTATCACATAGTTTATAATTAATTTATATTTTTTATTGTCAAAAGAGCACTTAAGTAATTTCTCACATCATTGTTTATGTTAATTATTTATTTTTTCAATTTAAATCCCTTGATTCTTTCATCTCCAAAACTTTCTTAAATTAATTGATCAACACCATTTCTATTAAATCAAGCTTTCATATAAATCTATCTCGATTGTTGAAGAGGTTGCTGATATTTTTTTTTCTGTATTTGATGGTTATTTTAGATCTTGGACTCTATCAACAGAAACAAAAGAATAAATCAAAATTGCATTTTGATTTTTGTGATACTACCAACAAAAACAAAAAGTGTGTAATCTTAATATTAAGTTATGATTTTGATGTAAAGCAGATGTCCATCAACAAAGTTTCAGTAAAGGTTTCTATGTTCAATGACCATAAAGAAAACAAAATCAAAGAAGAAGAAATCAGAGAAACAAGAGGTATATAATCACAACTCGTTCAATCGATCACAAAAAGTAAAACAAAAAAGGTATTCGATTTCTATGAAAAGGAGTTTGGTTTTAGTATAAGAAACTGATATGATGATGATGATTTATATATATGAGTTACATATACATAACTACGTAATAGAAGGAGTCGTCTTCTAAAGAAATCGATGATAATTACAGAAGTTGACTTCATCATATTGTTCAGTTACGTATATGTAGCTACGAGTTACATATGTAATACTAGTTGAATATTTTTAACTCATCAGAGTTCCATCAAGTTAAATATATGAAATACTCAATTTATATATATGTGAAACAAGTTACATATACATTAACTTTATTTATATATACGTAAATATGGGTCAAAAAATAAAAAAATGCTACTTATATATGTTAACTTCTGTTGACAATTTTTTTTTCACAACTTAAGTTTTGGATTTTTTGTGATTGTTACGTATATTTAATATGGTTACATATACGTAACCATGTCTACATATGTGTCACGTAAATGACATCTGATTACATATACGAAACCATGTCTACATATGTGTAAATTAATGAGCTCAAAGGTTTTTTTTGTACGAGTTATATGTTATAGTTACGTATACGTAATTCACAATCGTTGTATATATAGTTTGTCAGAAGATTTTCAATTTGATTTGATTGTGTTTACATAAATCTAAGCAAGTCATTTATGTCTTTACATATACGTAAGTAGGTTTACATATGGTTACGTCAGTTCATTGTTGGATGGTTTAAAAAAAGCAACAAAGATAAGTCAATTGTTCTTTAATATGAAAATGAAGTTAACTATTGATAAATATGAAGATGATGAAGATAAAGTTAACCGTTGGATTTTTTAAAATGTAATTTACAAGAAATGAGAGAGAAGAGTGAATATAAGAATTTCAATGGTGTTTCCAAAACTAACCTTTTTTTTATTCTAGATTTGCTCTTATATCATTAATATAATCCATTTTAATTTTGGATTTTGGATTATTTACTAAAATGCCATGATGTATGTCAACCATTGATCAAATAGATCAATGGTTTAGATTTAGTTTTTCTAGTAAATCATGATTTTTTTAGGAACCCTCCTATATACATACATACATATATACATACATATATATACATATATACATATATATCGAGTTCGCTTCCCTTAAAAAAATTAATTTCGCTTTGGCCCCATATATATGCGCTCAAGCTTCGCCACTGTTTGCAGGCCTCACCGCACCCTTGCGCATGGGGACGATATTGCCACACCCCCACGGCCCCACGGTCACCACATCAACAACAATCACCATATCCTTTCTTCATTATTTTTGTGGAGTATCGAAAAAGGTAAATCATTATGAATACCAATCGTAATATTTGGTTTTTGTGGTGTCTAGAAGCATCGCCCCCGCCGGTTTACAATATTTATAAACTTATAGTAAATATTATTAAGTGTATAAAAACTTATCAGGAGTCTTTGTAAAAAAACTATCATGATAATAAACGTTCTATCCAACATGTCAAAAGTTCAACTCATACCAAATGAACTATGATATAAACAAATAAAAGTTACTAGGTATATTCAGAATTTCCTTTCAAACACCACCCTATCTCCATACCTCCTCCATTCTCATTGATAACTATGTGGTCCCATGATATATCATATGATTATGTTATGCATGCATGTATGTGATGCATGTGTACCATAGAGGACAAATGGTTTAAGCAAGATAGAGATAATAAAAATGGGGGGATGTACCCGGCGCTTCTGTTTCCCGCCAAAGATGCTTACGTGTCACCTTCCACGTAACTTTACCCTTTTTTCCCGCCATTAACATGCATGTGCCTCGTAGGTCCTGCCACGTGTCAGCTTGTTTATTGCATCCCTTCGTGTCTCCCAATGTCTTTGTTGCTGACTTGGATGCCACGTCACCATTTCGATCCATTATTCTTCAACAAAGGGTTAACTCACAATCTTACCATTTTTAGAGTTGGCATTCTGTCAAATTAAATTTAGTGATATGATGGTTTAAGTGTGGATTTTTTAAATTATTAGATTCAAACTTAATTTAAAGAGATTTTTTTTATAGTGGTGGTTTTCTCTATAAGACCATCCCCGATAGAGGGGTTTTTTTTCATTTTTATCTTAAGTGGCAATAAATGTTTGTTTTTTTTATTGTGAATGTTGTTTTTAGAGGTGAGTTTTTGACTCAAGTTCTTTCACAAGAACGAGTGAAAGAAATTGATGTGGGCCCCCTTGTACTATATATTTTAAAATAAACAGAGAGAATAATAAATGAATGGTTAAAAATTTAAAAAGATAATGATGATGTGGCGGTTTTTTTTGGTGTTTTTGGTTTTGCTTATTGGTGCATTTCTAATCCTTTTGGAAAATGAGTGCTTTTGTGATTTGGTAGATGAGTAGATGTGTTTTTAGGTGTTTTTAAATTGTTATTGTGGATGCTCTAATGGTGTTTCTAAATGAGTAAAGTTTGAACCGTTAAAATAAATAAAAACGGTTGACATCTTATATAAAATAGACTCGTTTGTGTATTGGGGTAGTTTTAAATGTTGTTTAGAAAGAAAATATAAAAAGGCTTTGTTAGAAAAAAAAATATTGGACTTTAATTACTCGTACTATTTTTTTAACAACCTAAAAGTCTAATCATACTCTACTCCACGGTTAAATATAATTCATATCTCAAGTGAAACTTAAATCTAACATTTATTAGATGAAAGATATACGTATTTGTCACTATGCTATAGTAGAGGTTGTACACACAATTAACCCATCTCTAATAATAATCAATACTAATAATTTAATAATAACACATACAGTTTCTATTTTATTTGATAAATAGTCATCCCAATAGCATAATAGTCATAGATGTATACTACTTTAATTGTATATGATATCGGTTTGACTTGTGTATATTTCATGTATTAATATCAATTATTGTTCATCCTACAACCAAGGTTTTCTATTCATCTAGACTACACTGTTTTTTACCACTCAGGGCTTAAATTAGAAGTTTTATAGAAAACTGATAGAAAATTTATGGTTTTGTTATGTTAAGTATTTGACCAATTGAGATTAACGTTTAAGATAGTAAAAATTTTGGGATTCAATGTTTGTGGCCAGATAATTTTAAGGCTTAATGATTGTGAAAGAAAGATATGATTGGTTAATTATTTTGACTTGTTGAGATAATCCACTAGCTACTTTGAATAGATACATAAAACTTTTCAATGCGTCTAGCCATGCTAATTCGTCTCACGTATGTAGTGGCGAATCTAAAAATTTTTTTCATGGGGGGCGTAGATTTTTAAAGGTAATTTGATTATCGCAGTACAATATATTTTTTTGGTTCGATTCGGGTCAAATCGGGTCGGATCCGGTTCATTACCGAAAAACATCGTTAAAATGATCCCTAAATCTTGTATCTTCATATATACCAAGAACTATATTAAAGCAATAATACTCATAAAATTGGTTATATATGATGTTTATAGCAATTATACTCATAAAAGTGATGATACGTAATATGTCTGAAACAATTATACTTATCGCTAAACTGGTTCCCAAAACTCTTTAATGCCGATGATGTTTAACATGTTTGGGAACAATGTCGGCCAATATAAATTTAGCTTGCTTAATAATCAAAAATATTTATCTCGATATAAAATTTTTTTCTTCCTACTAACTACTTGATTATTTGAGGGTGTAAGTACTAAAAATTTACTAGGTTATAGACCCCGGTTATCGAGAAAATATAATTCGTTGAACTGTTACCCTATTATAGTTCTATCCCCGACAATATGTTTACGACATTATTGTTTTCTCTTCAGTTTCAAAAGTTCGAGGGCGGCGATTACAAAATTTTAAGAGGGGCGGTTGGCATTTTCACATATACATAACACTGAAATTTTTTCGTTTAGAGTGGACGACTGCCCCCTTCTCAATATGTAGATACGCCCTGCACGTATGAAACAACATGGTTTAAAATATGAAACAACTTCATTTCACATGTGAAGTTTTTTAATAGTGTTATTTCACATGATAACCTAGTTTTAAATTATATAAAAAGAAGTTCAATAACATAAACAAAAGTATATTATAATAACCTAGTTTTTAATTATATGTTATTTCACGTGTTATACTTTGCATGCTTAAATAGTTAAATGAAAGCAAATACCCATTTCCTATAAAACCAATAACGTACGAGTAAAGTGTTCTCATTCATTCTTTAACTTATTTTAGGCAAAACTCACCTTGTAGCTAACCTCTATATCCACAGACTCTAAAATTACTATTTGTGTGTTATTTATTGGAAAATGGCTGTTAACCTTTAATAAAAAAATATTGACCTTATGATACATGAATTTAGAAACATGCTTAAATCTTTATTAATTTTATATTTGCAACTTTTAATAGATTTGTCCATGATTATGAAGATTCTTCAACTCTAGTGATTCTTTATGTCATAGTTGCCCTTGTGGCTAATTTAAATATAAGATTTTGTCTTTTATCAACATTTAAAAATTCAAGTAAGGCGTGGGTAGAAAGTAATTATAAAAACAAATTGCATGTATTAATTAAAAATGTTTAGTTGGTTGATTGTTGTGACACCTGCATAAATCTCACATCAGCCGTGGACATGATAGATTTCTGGTTCATAAGTAATGTCTGGCATCTAATATCACCAACGCGTTTTGGGCGTATTGGCTGTGGATTAGAGGAGAACTTTACAGTTAAGCGTGCTCAGGTGACAGCAATCCAGGGATGGGTGACCTCCTTAAAAAGTTTTCACCCGAGCAACCAAAAGCAAATCCGTGAGCTACTCGTGGGCAAAGCGGGCAACATTGGTGGTATGAGGAGCCGGATGTTACAGAATGGTATCAGACCCACTTCTGTGCCGTTCAAGATGGTGGGATAAACCTCACCGGGAATGGTGAGTTTTCGGGCTCATCAAGGACGATGAGTCTAAAGGGGGGGGGGGGGGGTGATTATGACACCCTACATAAATCCCACGTTGACCGTGGACAGGAGAATTTCATGGTTCATAAGTAATGTCTGGTATCTAATATTACCAACGCGTTTTGGGCGTATTGGTTGTGGATGAGAGGAGACCTCCATAGTTAAGCGTGCTCAGGTGACAACAATCTAGGGATGGGTGACCTCCCTGAGAAGTTTTCACCCGGGCAACTAAAAGCAAATCCGTGAGCTACTCGTGGGCAAAACGGACAATATTGATGGTATGAGGGGCCGGATGTTACAATTGTAAACTTAATTACTGTATAACCATTTTTATTTAGATTTAGGGTAAAAAAACACTGAACATGATGTGTTTCTTGGATGCTAGTATATTCTTTTAATAATTTACAAACAAAAGTAGGTTTATATAGTTTTATAAACCCAATATGATACGTCAACAAAGTATAACATAATAGGGGAGTGTATCTATAATATTAGGCCTGGCAAAACTGACCCACAAACTTAAATTTGGGTCCATATGGGTCTTTCCAATGATATATTGGGTCAGTTTGGGTGTGTGAAAGTTTTAGAACAAATCAGGATGGGTTGAATAAAAAAACAAGGAATTCTAAATACGGGTCAAAATGGGTTTTCTATTTAAAATTGAAAGGGTTGGAATTGGCACTAAGTTATCCTATTATTACTTAATAGCCTAACACTCTATCGTTCTTGAAAACTTCAAACCTCGATATGAGCTTTAGACCCATGTTTGTTTTTTTAATCAAAGACACAAATTTTTAAAACTTCATTGTTCGTTTGGCGTTCTCGTCTAACGTAGTGGTCAGCGCCTTCAACTACTGCCCCTGATTTTGGAGCAAGAGATGGCCTTTGTGGGTTTTGAGAGATTAGAGAAATTTTAAAATGAAGATATTAACAACGTAACACACAATTGACCAATATACACAGATCTGTAAGCATCTAAGATTTGGTAAATATGTTCAGGAGGTTACGGTGGATGAGCAGCGGTGGTGGAAGGAGCGGTGGAGGAAGGGCGGTGGTGGAGCGGCGGTGGACGGGCAACGGTGGAGGAAGGACGGCGGTGGAGGAGCGGCGGTGGACGGGCAGTGGTGGAGGAGTTGCAATTAAGGAGCGAGGGTGGACGAGCATCGATGGAGGGTGGTCGGGAAATACTTGATGCATAGGAGCCATTTGGGTTAGTGTTGGGTTAGGAGCTGCAATTAAGGATGATGCATGAAGAGGCTCATGTGAGATGGATTCATGCAACTGGGTGTACATAGATTCCTTTTGTTTGTTCATATGAATAATCTTATTTAATTTGAAATCAGATGTTTGTTGGAAACAACTACTAATGAGACATATGGTAAATTTTAGAATCAACCCATCCTGACCCGAACCCATTTTAACCCGAACCTATCTTGACCCAAACCATCCTTATCTTTTTTTTATAATTGTCCATTCTAACTTCAACCCATTTTGATCTAAACCCATCCTGACCCGACAACCAACCCAATCCAACCCGCCCATTTTGCCACCTCTATATAATATACATGATACAGTGATGACAATTATCAAGTATTGTCTAAGGATATAAAAGCTTTCGATACTCAATCTCAGACATTGTATAGACAAATAATAAGGAAGTTGTTATCTTTAAGTGTGAAACATGATAGTGTGCCTCACCAGACACGACCCGTGCTTGACTTAGTTTTAACATTTTCTTTGATTGTCTTGTGTTTTACTTCGTTTGTTGAATCAGAAACCGATTATCCTTACATACGACAATGGAACTGATTATGCATTAAATATATAGTAATTTATAAGGAAATAATCACAATTAAAAGTAGGGATGCCAACGAAGCGAACGAACACAAACATGGCATTGTTCATGTTCTTTCATTAAAAAATAATTTGTTCATGAACTGTTCACAAACATTACTAAACGCAAACATATGTTCTTGAACATATATGAACAGAAATGAAGGTTCCTACATACAAATATATACAGATGATCATATATTTATTTATAATAAAATCATAAACATTACATAAAATTCATCAAAGATAAACAAATACTTAACATAATTATCACAAACAAAACCTTTAAATGAACAAACGCAAATAAACGTAAACAAACATATATCGAACGTTCACGAACATAAATGAACGAACGCGATCTCTGTTCATGTTCGCTCGTTTAACTAAATGAAATGAATTTTTAATCTACGTGTTCGTTCATTTATTAAACGAACAAACATAAACAAACTTACTACCGAACGATTCATGAACTGTTCACTTAGTGTTCGACTCGTTTGTAGCCCTAATTGGAAGTGTAATAAATCTATAAAAGGTGTGTATTTATACAGAGAATGACACAAACAAACTGTTGAGATCTGCTAGAAAACAACAATTCAGAATTTTAAAACGAAGTTTACAAATTCAAAACTAAAATAAAAAGTTTTACAACTTGATTGTTATTTTTACAGAATTCTATATGCCTCATATCAGGACACTTTTATCTCGAAATCTACTAATCAAATAAAAATGTAGATTATGTAACATAGTTCAACTTATATCATATAAAAGAGTAAAAGTACTCCGAAGCTTGAAATTATATTAGTGTTGTATAATGAGATAACATAATTAGACTATATTAAAACAATAATTCACGTCGATTAATAGAATATTGGTGGTTCCTTAAGTTTTTCGATAAAGGATGGGTGAGCTTATTCTACAAAGTATGAGAAGACACAATGAGGCTAAAAAACTTACAAAAAAATTTATATCTCACAATCTAAATCAAATTTCAAAAAATTAGTTCGAAGTCTCTGTTCCTCTAGTCGTCATCTTTCAGGAAAAAAAAATAAAAAAATTCATTGTGTCTTTTTATGAGACAATAGACACAATGACTCATTGTGTATTTCATAATGACACAATGAAGTCATTGTGTCTTTCATAAATGACACAATAAAAAAACGTTAATTTTTTTTCGTTTATTTTTTTCCTTAGTGAGGACGGCTAGGGGAACAAAAGCTCGGAATTACTTTTTTGAAATTCGATTTAAATTGCGAGATATAATTTTTTTTATGACTTTTTTTTGACTCATTGTGTCTTCTCACACTTTTAAGCAAAAATACACTTTGTATTTGAACCTATTTCGATAAAGGATTGTTAGTATTATTGAACTAATAATTCGAGAAATACACTTCTTGCATTAGCCATTAGGAAACCCAATCAACTTAAGTCCAGAGATCATGGGCCTATCTTTTGTAAATTGTAACCCTTTTAAGTTTTAAGTGGCCTAACGAAACAGCCAATTTATTAACATTGGGCCTGGCCCACTCTTGCAAGGGTCAGTATACAGACTTTCAGATTTCAGTATGTTAGTTAAATATATTAGACAAACTTTAATTATCAATGCTGATTTCACCTTTAAAATATGTTTTTGCATTGCGGTTATAACTTGTAGGTATTTGGTTATAAATTTAGGTTTTACAAATTATACAGAGACCTCAATGACATTTTATAAATAAATAATTGTCGGCATTCGATTCTATATGAGTTATACATGTTTGGCTTAAATATACATTAGCCGAAGTTTAATCTTATGTGACATCCATGTTGTCTTTAGTTATAATTTATAAACAATAACGAACCTAGTATTAGAGGTTTGGTAACATGTTAAAGACTTTGTATTAGCAAAGATAATAAGCAAATAGATAGTTTATTTCTGAACTTTAGTCGTTAACTTGAGCCTAACTAAAAGTGTAATCATATACACCATTAGTAACACCAAATGAATTATGAACAAGGAGGTGAACCAACTAAAGGATTCCCGCGGATCCACAATTAGGGTTAAACCTTATCAGAAAAGGTTGTAAATTTCATCAACACCGCCACTCTCCATTCCGTGGCCACATGGTTTGACCAGCCACTGCCACCGCCTCACCACTTGTCGCAACCATCGTCCGACTAGCAACTGGTGCTTTCATGCTATGCGATCAAACCAAATGAGAACTTGGGTTCGGTTTTGCTTCAGGGTTTTTGTGTATTTAGATCCACTGAGCGGTTCGTTGATCTCATAGTGTTCTAGGTTGATTTAGTTGTTTCTTCTCGCAAAGGGTGTAAACCTTAAACTAAGTATGTGGTTGTGTTTCGTTTTATTAATTTTCATTTGTACTATTGATGTGCGAGAGTTATTTTATCTGTGTATTTTACATAATAGAGATACACAACAAAGTTATTTCATCATTGTATTTTTCAGAACTCATCATTGTATTTTTCAGAACTCATCATTTTACAAAACATAATATTGTTTTAAAGAATATGGTTATAATAAAAAGAGGATTTAATCCTAAGAAATATTGTAGCCTTGACATGTGTCCTTCTATTGATTTAAAAGAAAAATATTTTGGTCATTATGTTAAATATATCAGTTCATCATGTCTAATACATTCATTATGTCAAATATCAGTTCATGGTTTTATATATTTTTTATCATTTGTTATATGTATTTATTATTCTGTTTTACGATTAAATCATTTTGTGTTATTTTTATCATTGCTTTTATAGATTATATAAATTTTTTATCTATCATTATGTTTTCAAATTAGAAGTACACAATTATGTTAATATATCAATGTATATTTCAAAACTCAAAATATTTAAGATAACACAATGCGTTATTTTTGTCATTGTTTTTTTTGTAAATTATATAAACTTGTTGTTATTTATAATTGTGTTTTACAATTAAAAGTACGCGATAATGTTATTTCGTCAATATATTTTTCAAAATTTATAGCGTTAAAAATAACATAATAACTATCAAAAAACACAAAGAAATATTTTATCATTGTTTTATATGTTTTATATCATTTTGTGTTATTTTTTATTATTTTTAATGTATTAGATTAATTAACTGTTAATTTATAATTATGTTTTACATACTAAAATACATAATAGTATTATTTTATTATTATATTTTTTTATACTCATCATTTTAAAAAAATATAATAGTATTTTTAAAAATTTACACCATAAAAACGAGTATTTTTTTAACTTTAAAACGCGTATAGTGTTGATATAAAAAAATAAAGGTTTTTTTAACTCATTGTATAATTTCGTCATGTCATTGTGTAATCTTCTGAATTGATGAGTATTACACAAATATCTGATAAGTAATACACAATGAACTTGAAACATAAAAGTTTAAATTTTTCATTATTGTGTTATTGGAAAAATATTATTATAAAAACACAATGCATAACACAATTGTCAGCATTAGACCCAATGAGCACCACAATGACCAGTACTAAACTCGATAATTAGCAATAGAGATAATGAACAGCTTGACGAGGATTACACAATTACATGATCAGAATTAGATAATGAACTGAAAAAGGTAAAAAATTACATTTTTAGCATTGTGTTATTTTAAAATCAGTATTTTAAAAAGCACAATGAATAACACAATAGTTAACATTAGACACAAATGTGTAACACAATGACCAACACTATACTCGATAATTAGTAATAGCACAATGAGCTGCTTGACTAGGATTAAACAATGACCTGATCAGAATTATATAATAAACTAGAAAAAAAACATTAAAAATTACATTTTCAGGATTGTGTTATTTGAAAATCACCATTTTAAAAAATACAATGGTTAACCTTAGACACAATGGATAACACAATGACTAACACTAGACTCATGATTAGCAATAGACAAAATAAGCAGCTTGATGAGGATTACACAATGACCTGATCAAGATTACACAATGAACTCGAAAAACATGAAAAAAATTACATTTTAGAATTATGTTATTTGAAAATCATCATTTTTAAAAAACACAATGCATAGCAAAATGGTCAATATTAGCCACAATGATCTGATTAATATTACACAACTAACTGATATTACACAACGAGCGAATAGATATTCCACAATGAGCTGAAATAACGTAAAAAAAACTTTTTTTATGTATCGAAATTATAGGTGTTTTAAACATTAAAAACGCTTGTTTTTATGTTTAATTTTTTAAAAAGATAATATTGTATGTAAAAGTTACGAGCATTTAAAAATGAAGGTGGAACTTGAAAGTGAGATTAAGACTAAAATGCCATTGTCCTTGGATCTAAAGTTTTAGTTATTTACCATTATATTATTGAAATTTCTTAGCCCTTAGATATAAGATCTAATAGATAACAATCCTCTCACCCTTTTTAGTTTTTCCTTACTTTTTACAATAACTCCACCCTTATAATTAAACCTTTTTTATTTGAATTCTTCCCACATATAGAATGTTATTGAGTGAAAATGATGTATAAAGGGTGCGGATATTGGGACACACACTCATCATAATTCAACACCCCGCAACCCTAAACACGTCGTATAGCACCATACGACGTGTATAGGGCGAAAGAACATTCATTGACATACTCTATCGTATGTGATGTCATATTAATGGTCAACACAGGCTATATGTGGCGTATAAACCTATACGCGTCGTATGGTATCGTTTTTTTTTCTTAAAGGCTAACACATCTAATGCTATAACACCTATACGTGGCGTATGATGCGCCACATGTAGGTTTTGAGTTCAATTTTTTGTTTCACATATGTCACGTATAGGTTTAAGTTCAATTTTTTATTTCACAATACTTTGTTTTCTATTTTTATGTCTTTTTTTGTTATAAATGTATATTTTTATGTCGTATAGTTTTATTATGTTATTACTTCTTTCTGTAATTTAACTAACCGATGAAACAAATAATACAAAATTCATAATTTAATTGAAAAATTGAGCCAACAATACAAACATTAATACAAAATTATATATATAAATAACAGAATTTTTACATACATAACAAAGTATAAGTTACAACTCTAATAACGATATAAAACTACGGTGACTCTGGATAATGTCAAGGCGGCTCCAACTCCTGAGGATTGATACCTGTGGCACGCTCCGCGCGATCTCGAGCTGAACATGCACTCTATATGTTCCTCAAGTCGATCGAGCTACCAAATCTAATCACGTGAGCTCTCAACAACCTTTTGCATTAATGCCTCCATACATGCAGTCGGCCTCATATCTCGGTAAATGTGTTGAGGATGCGATGACTGGTTTGGTGGTGGCAGTGACTCCTCTACCAGCTCATATAGTCGTGGCTGCTGATGCGGTTGCTGCTGTTTTCGATCATCAATGTCGAACTGCTGAACGGGTGCCAACTAGCATATCTCAAGAGGCCGAAGGGAGAAACGTATGCCGACTGATGTATATTACGCATGCCGAACAACGTTTGGTGATTTAGTCTCAACAGCTCGAGCGCCAGAGATAACTGAGCAAGATGTCGAGAAAGATAACTAAACGCTCGACCAATCAACGTATATTCGCCGTCGTAGACCACTCTTTGCTCCTGTCGATGATAAGACGATGCAAAATATTCCGCCAGACATATCTTCAGGTTGCACCTAGTCCCAGTGAGCAAATACCATAAGTAGAATAAGTCGGGAATAGTGCAAAACTCCCGACTCTTGCCACATCACGTGATGAATATGGGAATCATCATATATAAATATCGAATGAGAGGGTATTTAATATTAGTGGCCCTATCTTTGATCCACTGAAACGGACCGTCGGCTATCTGGGCCACCACTCTCTCAACCTGCTCTAAGCGTCATAGTATAGGTGTTAGGTCGAACTACCCACTCCTCTTGTACGTGTCAGGCTTACATGTGAAGTATAATGCTATACGTCATGTATAACTCTTCTGAATGAGTGATTTGACATGGCACAGTTTTGTCGTCTAAAAAGGTTGTATACGACGTATATTGGTTTTTAAAATTGACTAATTTGACATGGAATCCGTTTCCCACCTTTTCCTGTTAGGATTGGAAATCCTATATTTACATACTATACGTGACGTATAAATGGGCGTCGATTTATCAACTTGAGTGTTTTAATCAGTGGCGGATCTAGAAGACACCTTCAGGGGCAACGTAAAATTTTTTTTAGCGTACGCTTTTATAAATAAAATAAAAAACATGATAATTAAAAAAATTAAACAAATACCTAATAGATCTCAAAACTCTCTACATCGGTTTTTCATAGCTTGAAAACAAAACATTCAACACAAATATATTAAAAATTGAACATCATAAAACCTAAATCTCTAATTTCATAGTCTAATATAAATTGTTACATTGAGTGAACGAGTGGGGAAGGTGGGTGGTCCGGTGGCCGGTGAAAAAGGTAGGCAGTGGCGCAACCGCGCAGGTGAGCTGATTCTTGCTGTCGTTGAGTTGTTGGGTGCTGCTGCTCGGTAAATCTGGCTATACACAGGTGTAAATTCGGTTATACCATATTGAAAAAGGTAGGCAGTGGCGCAACCGCGCAGGTCACCATTAATTTCATTATTTTTTATCTTTCCAACGCCTACCATATTGATATATTTTTTTAAAAAAGATCATCCACCCATTATTTACACATGTGTAAATCTGGTTATACACATGTGTAAATCCGGTATTACACATGTGTAAAACGAATTTCGTAAAACAACTAATGTTTTTTTTTTTTTATAATTTTTTAATGAAAGAGGGAAACAAGAGAAACACTTATGTATATTTATTTTTTTTATTTTTCTGTTATTTTTTGTTTTAAGATTTTTTATCATGCTTTCGTTATTTAACATTTTGCCATTAAAAACTTGTGGCATACATTGGTTTATAGAGGTCTCACAAAAATAACGTTCTCATTTGAACATTCCCATGGTTTATATTGTTATAATATTTGTTATATTTCACGCATATTAAAATTTGAGCCTTTACGCCAACAAACCATTTTTTTAACGTTAACTCACACACTCTTAAATCATACGTAAGGTCTATGCATTTGTTTGCCATTATACTAAAACGCTTAGTCATATAAATAATGACATCTTTTCAACACATCTTGATACCATTAAATGATATTATTTTGTGCCTACGAGCTAGTAAACAATCAAGCCTATCTTAGCTAGGCTCTAATCGTTTACAACTAAGCCCTCTCAGTTTACTTACAAACAATAAATTGAAGCAAGATTTTTTTAACTAAACTTCAAATGAGGTTTTTTTAACAATCCTAAATTATGGTCTTTAACTCGCCCTAATGTTCAAAGAATTTGCTAGAAGATAAGCTTTTAGGTGATAAATTTAGTTTGTATTTATAAATAGATATTTGAAAAAAACTTTTTAATCAATATTAGTGACCAATTATTAAAAAATAATAATAATAATCCATTTACGTACTTTACTAAAAGAGACACGGGTGGTTTTTTTGGCGACGCATGAAAATGAGATAATGGAAGATAGTTACGTTCACAGGTTGGCAATAGTGGTGGTGGGACCCAGTGACGGGATCCACGTGACTTTCATTGTACAAGACATTAACACCCGTGGGTCCCAAAAGAGGATGAAATTGTTTAACGTAAATCAAATAAAAGAAAGACGTTCCCGGTGAACCTTAACACAACGGTCAATGTTAAATACCTATTAATACGTGTTTAAGTCTTACTTTAAGTAAAAATACTTAGAGTTAGGTGGTTCTTGGGAATTGATTGCTCATGAGAGGGTTGAACGTGCGGTCCGGTTGAAAAACGTATAGGTGGACCCGACTAAAATAACATATATCATTCGAATTAAGGTCGTGCATTTACCGCTAAAAAAAAATAAAACAAAATCATGAACCTATGCTATACGTGACTTCGATTCCGTTTTATGTTTGGTTGAGGAGGGGTAAACTCCATCTGATAGACATAGTTTTATTCTATACTTCGTGCCTCTAACATATATTTTTATAAAATTTATGTGAATTTGATTCTTACAAAATAATTTTTTATAAAATTTATGTGAATTGATTCTTACAAAATACAATAATTATAGTAGTTTTAAGGTGTATGTCATGTGACGTTAGAAGAAAACATATAATTGTACATAGATGTTTTTGTATAAAACAATATATGCGTATGTACATGTGATATAAATGCCACCCCCCCCCCCCCCCCGGTTATTTCTATGTTGTTTTATTTTATGTACATAATGAAGGGTTTTTTTCCTTTTCAGTGTTTATTATTTATTTATTTTTAAAAAGTTTCTGATTCATACTAAAATAACATTATTTAATAAAACAAAGACTTATATTTTTGAAATAAATAAAATTAATATTTATAAAATAACCAATGATAATCATGAAATTTATAATATGATACGTTTCGTATTGGTGAAACAAAAGATATAAAACCTTATATACGAGAAGGAAAAGAAAAATAAAAGAAAGATAAAGTCAATAGGTATAATAGGATGGTTGAGATCTAGTGGTTTCGTTTGGACTTTGGTTAATAGAGTTGCACGAAATGGTAAATTCATTTGGTATACATTTTTCTCACCATTCATTGTTCTATGTTACGTTACCTCGGTTTAGGCAAGTATTGATAGCCATGAATAATATTTACATGAGTTGTAAATATTTTAAAAGTATTATACATATTTACTCGTAAAGTTTTTCTTAGATGTCTTAAATACTTGTTTCATAATTGAGCCTCACAAGGTTGCGAGGGTAGTACATGTCTGTAATGAATCAAATTCCCTATAGATTTACATTTCAGTCTTTTCAATTGGACTGGACTCGATTCAATTCCCGAAAGGATCTCTTTCTATCCCCTCTCTTTCACATAAGTTGTCTACAGAGGTTCTTGTAAATGACTTTGGCCTTAGAAACCAACAACATTTCTCTCTCTCTTTACCTTGGTAGTCCCTCATTCAGACCAACATGCAGGGTATTTTGATAAGGGACTGGTTGATAAGACACCCGTCGATTATAAATCAACACCTCAGATTTCTATACGGGTCATATAAAACCATACGTGTCGTATAGGTGAGTCGTATAGCATTATATGAGATGTATACCTCTCTGACAGCCATCTAAACTATTATGAAAATCATTTTTCATCAAAATTTTTATTTATGAAAGTAGATATATAAAACAAACAAATTTGATTTTTAATACATATAAGCGTGTTATTAACATGAATTATTCAAAACATATTTTGTAAATGGTTAGGTAATGAAAAATATGTAATTTAGGAATGATAACAGTTCGCTGAATTTGATAAAAACTCTAGGTCAAACAAAAAATATTTAACTATAAATTTTTCTAATTCTTACCCTTATATAACATCAAATCACACTATATCTGCAGTCAAGCAAATAGGTAGGACTGGCTCGTTTTAACAGTTCGGTTTAAACTGTTTATCAGCTTGAATGATTTATTTTAATCCATAGCTTGTTTGATATATTTTAGTGATACATAATTTCATATTCCAAAATAAATATTAATTAATTAATAAAAAAAGAAGCCAAAATGACCTGTTCCTTTTATACGGCGTTTCATACCATCAACCAGATCGATAAGCCATCAAAACCAAACCAAAATAATTCCGACTTAAATCAGATTAAAAAACACAATTGTTTTCACGGTCTATAAACACTTGCGCAATTTCACGTAGACTTTATGTCGGTATAGGTGTATTTACATTAAATCAACGGTTGATATTCGACCAAATATGATTTTAGAAAATTCCACATGCATTTAAAAAATCTATGACACATATTATATATTTTAAAATAATATCCTACTGCCTCCTCAATTTAATAATAGTTTTATTTTTATTATACGCATTCTCGTCGCATTCTTTGGCGCTGCGTTGTGCAGTGACGTGCCACTCATGTGACTCGAGGCGCGAAGATTGTTTGACATTTTTGTTTTATAAAAAAAATCAAAACATTGATTGTACATTATAATATGAACATAAACTGATTGCCTTTTTTCTCTTTATGAATATATATATTTCTTCCTTTTTTCTCTTTATGAATATATATATTTCTACTTGAAACTCAGTGTAGATCATATTTCTATTGATATTTATCTTAAAAACACTGGTTTTGCTCAAGCTTACGAGGACTCGTTTTGAACAAAGTTTATATTAAAATATTTGTGAAACTAAGCATTGTCATAAGGTATAATCAGAATATAAAAGAAAAACATTATATTGTTGTTGCAAAACTAAAAACATATTATATTTGACTAGTGGGTTTTGGTTGCGTATGGCTGGGGCTGTGTTATAATTAAAATTAATATCGAAACTTAAATAAAAATAACTATGTCGCAACGGTATCTTTATAATTTAGAAAAAAATATAGCACGTTGTTGGGGAAAAAACTAAAATATATATTATATTTGTTCGAGCCTATTTTGGATGGATTCATATTTACACGTAAATAAAAAAACATGTTACAATAATGAATTTGAAATTTTGTAAAACATTATGTTTTAAAAGTTATAAACATAAAGATATATCTAAAATTAAATTATAATAAAAATAATAATAACAGTAGTTTAAAGGAGTTGTACCTAATTTTTGGAGGTTTGTAAGTTGTACCGGTGAGCAACGTTACTGGTACGTAATAGAATTATTATTATAATTGGTTCAAAAATTATATTTACTTGAATAATTTAAAACACCACATTCATTTGAGTATGCTTCATGGTGGTTGCAGTTTTTCTATTTGACGCCTTTTTTTAGAATTAATTAGTTTAAAGATTTTAAGAGTTATTGTAGGACCGGTTAAGTGATGGTCAATACAATCAGTCTCACAATTAGAAGAGTGTTAGAACACTTAAGAGATCAAATGAGGAACCGGATTTATGTAAATGATACTAAAAACACAAGTAAACAATGAGACAGAACTAAGAACAAGAACAGAATAATATGGTTTTTAAGGATGTTGTATATTGCTCTCAAGTGTTTTTACAAGTGTTACAAAGCATAAAAAGAAATACAAGGACCAGAGATACTTTATACTACATCCTACAGCCGGCCATACTTTGAAGGCCAGCTGGAAACATTAATCTAGACAACAAGATCAATGTAAAGTCGCCTTTTGACTAGTGAATATGACATGCCATAGCTCACATCCTAAATATTATAAAAAAGATAAAAGATACAAAGTAGGAAGTTACAGACTCAAGACCATAATCTACAGTTTACTAAAGCATAGACCTTTTTACCAACTTGTATAAGTTGGTGAGTCTTCAGAGTTGCAGCGGAAAGTAAGTCAGCTTTATATAAAAGTAAATTAGAGAAAGCATGTCCTCTCTGTCTTCGGAAGAAATCAGTCTCCACTTCATTGGCTTCGGAAGACTTTGTCTTTGAAGCTTCAGAAGACTTCATCTTTGGCTTCGGAAGATTTGGTCTTTGATTTCGGAAGATTTTACACTTAGAATAATTTCTGTGATGAGTGTAAAACTTCGGAAGTAACTCCTACCTTGTACATCAGTGCATGCATGCAGGAAGCTCCTTGGTTGTTTTTGGCTTCTTTGGTTGCATCAGCCTTCTAATATAACTTTACAAACTTCCCCTTGGCTGATGCTACCAAAACAGAGAAATAATTCAGATGTTGACAGTCCTTATTAGGATCAAGATCATATCTTTCTTCATCATCTGGTCAGGATCCCTTAAACTCTCATAATATCTTCTCATGTTATAGAGATCATATAGAGGAAGATCAAGCATGTCCTGCTAGAAATAGACATCTTGACCACCTTGATCTCTGATGACATACCATCTGTTTGGATTAGCAGCAAAGGTTCAGGACAAGATTCGTCTTCCAGTTGCAAGAGGCTCTACTTGAGTTGGAGTTGGTTGAGCATCCTCTTCATGCACTACCTCAGGGTGCTCTGACTCTTCCTGAGGTTTGGAGGTGGATGCCTTTGACTTCTTCTTAGGAATACTCCTCATGACCATCTTTTTCCTCCTTTTTAAAGTCTTTAACTGAGAGGACTGGTCTTCAGCACCAGGTTGTTCTACTGTGTCTCTCTCATTTGGGTTCTCTTCTCTTACAGGTTTAGAAGAGAGTGAAGAGGACCCTGCTGTGGATCAGAAGATGAAGTTGGCTGAGATTTAGCTCTAGGTTCAGGTTGTGTTGTCTCAGGGGGTTCAACCTTTACCTTAACTTCAGGTTGAGCTGGACTTGGTGGAGAATGCAAGTCAACAAGCTCTCCTTTCTTAATCTTCTGCTTGATCACTTTGATATGCTCATCCATAGTGGATAGAGACATTGGACCAGCCTCCTTCCGGAGAATCCATACAGCTTCAAGAAGCTCATCATCCTTTGTCTGTCAGCAGACTTCTTTTGGCTCTTTTGGATGATGGCTCTTGACTTTGCAGCTTCTTCCCTTAGTTTTCTCTTAGCAGCCTTTTGTTCCTTGATGACTTGTTGCTCCAGCTGCTTGAGATACTAAAATTCAACATACTCATATGATAAGGGAAGAAGTGTAGATGCCTGATAGAGTCCTGTGGCACTAAGGTAGTTGATCATGTTTAGTCTATTAGCTTCCTTGTCTACCTGAGGTTGTGCAGTTGCCACAGCCTCTGTCTCAGGACTTTTTTGAACTGGGAAGAGGGTTGAAGCATGCTTGTAGAGCCTTTTCTGTCTCCTTTCTTCCATGTTTTTGAGGAGCAATGTTACATCCTCTGCATCCTTCCTCTTCTTGGATAATTCCATGTCAGCCAGTTTATTCAGTTCATTTAAGAGGAGAGAGAGTAGTTTATCCATATTGTAGTTTTTGGTCATAAAGTAATTTATCCTGGCTGTCCACAACTCATCATTCTGAGTATTTGACCTGGGGGCAGCTCTGATGGTAGCTTCCATGAAGCCTGGAAACCCTCTTAAATTTTCTCCCCTTAGCTTCCTCTTCCTCTCTCTTTCCTCCTCCTCAATCTCCTCAAAAGTCAGTTTTCTTTTCCCTTTGTCACTCACAGGCCTTGGTGACTCAGGGTGGAGAGAGCTTTGGCCTTTATTGCTTGATTCAACAGTCAAGCTCTGGCCAGAGAGAGGTTGTGAAACATCATCACTAGCTGGTGCCTCATTGAGGGTAATGGGTGCTGAAGAAGTTCCTGTCTCAAGGTTCACAGGTTCAACTTCTGGGCCTTCAGTCAAGGCTTTCCCTTCAAAGTTAATCTTAAGGTCCACCTTAACATCCAGTTGACCAAAAGTCTTACCTTCTAGCCTCTGTCTATATAGTCTTGACCTCAACACCCTTTCTTGAATCCTATATGCTAATCTTACAGCTTGTCTGTTTTGACTTAGGTTGATAAGTGGAAGATCAATTAGATAGATGCTCTCATAGAAGCTCAGGTTGAAAAAGTTGAAAATTTCCTGTTGACCCTAAGATCTAGAGATGACAAGAGGTCTTCTATCAGTATCATACCTCCATCCCATGATTGGATTCTCAGAGTGATGAGATGGGGTAAGCATAGCTCTGGGAATACCCTCCTCAAACAAACTTTGTATGAGTAAGTCCACATCCATGTAGACTTGAGGAGGTTGCTGAGTATGAACAATTGCAAGTGAGGGTGGTGAATCCTCAAAGTCCATACTCTATGAAGAACTCCCAGGTTCTATGATTGTTTGGACTTTCTCCCCCTTTTTGGTAGCATCACCTTCTTGCATAGGTGAGCTTAGGGTTGTGTCTGTCATATCCGCAGGTTCTTGTAGACCTGGTTGAGTTCTCCTGAGTGGTCTCTCAGCTAACCTGCCCTTAAGATCGGTGATCTCAAGTTGCTGGTCATTGACCCTTATTTGTAAGACAGTCACTTGAGATTCCAGGTGACTTATCTTTGAGACTAAATAGGTGCATGTTTTTGTCAGATTTTGCACCTTTAGTTTCAGACTCCCCTCATCTTCATCAGAAGAATCACGGGGGAATGAGAGAATAGGACCAAAGTCTTCTTCCTCATCACCAGCACTTTGTTTTTGGCTGCTGGATTTCCCCTGCACCAAGACAGCTTCAAGTGAAGTGTCAATGGGCTGGGTTGCCATGGTTGAGGTCTTAATGATGTAGTTACTTATTGAAGTGAGAGCCTCTTCCATATGGACCTTCTGAACAGGTTCAGGGAGATCCACCTTAGTAGTAGGTGGATGATGTGGGCTAGACATGGGAGAAACAGGAGTACTCATCTCTCCTTAAGCAGGGGTGGAGAAGAGAGACTCATGATACTCACTGAAAGCCATGTCTTCATCATCATAGAATTCAAGGTTTGGGATTGGTTGGTTTAGATCAAGAGGCTGGGGATGGTAACTTTCCCTGAAGGTTGTTCACTAGAGTTTTAAGACTCTGAGTGAATGCTTAAAGTTGTGGGGGTTGTTAGCTAATCAGGCTGAGCATGAGGAACCTCAACACTGATCATTGGTGAGATGGGATGGTTTGCTCCTCAGAAGAAGTAGGAGCTCCAGTGTCCATTTCCTCCTGTATGGGTGATGATATAGGGGCCTGCACAAACTGAGTAGCATGTGCAGGGGTTCGTTTGGATTTTCTTTGGTAGGTGATAGTTATTTTTGGCTTTATTTGTGGTTGAGAAGTAGAAGGTGTAGGTTCAACACTAGCTGGTGCTGCTAGGTTGTCACCTTGAGCAATGAGCTATAATATTTTTAGGACAAGGGCTGTTTCTACCCCTGAGAAGCCAACAGTTGGCTTCCTCATAGTCTTGAAGATGTCGGGCTTCATCTGTCCCAATTTTAGAACATTTCCTATTCCCCTCAACTATGAGCCCAGTTCACAGTTGAGAATGTGCTGGACATATCTAGGGAACATGTAATATTCTAAAGAGTCTAAGTTTGCAAGTAAATTAGTATAGACAAATTGTGAATACCTGAACTTGACCCCTTGAAAAGTGATTTGAAGACAATGTAACAGTAAGTGATCCTATGTTCAAGTTTTGAGGATCATTAGCTGTTGTTGATGAAGAATTTTCAGTCACATGGTCTTTTTTCATCTTCCACACCATCTTTGGAAGATTAGACTTACTTTCAATACTTTAGAAGTTTTGACAACTTCGGAAGTTTTTGGAGACTGGACCTTCGGAAGATCTTGCTTTCACTACAGCAGGCTTTAGTACTTCGGAAGCACTCATTTCTTTTGAGACCAAGTTTTCTTCCGAAGGCAAGTTTTCACTTGTCTTCTTTTTCGCCTTGGAGCTTCCGAAGGGAAAAGATTTTCCTTTCGAAGCTAGTTTTCCTTTCTTCTTCTAAAAAGTTCTCTTTGATCATGTGAATAGTACTTTTAGGATTGTAGATGCAATCCTTAGCAAGATGAGAAGTACTACCACACATGATGCATCCATTTGTTTCCTTCTGAGAGTCTTCTTTTGAAAGAAAGACTGAACTTGATCACTTTCTACCTCCATCATCATCTTCACAAATGATGCAGCAATCTTCTTAGGGTGAGACTTTCTCTTGGAACTGGATGGTTCAGGCTGTGTAGTAGGGATACACAACTGATCAGTCTTCTTCTCTTTGCTGGAATAAGTTGGACATGAACTAGAACTCCTGGTACTAGAGTTCATAATTGAGTCTTCAGCATGCACCACTTCAAATCCTGCAGAGATGAACACTTCTTTCTGCTTAGAGTTGAAAGTGGCCTTGATCTCTTAATCCTTCTTTGATTTTCTCTTGGCTTTTTTGATCATGTTCTTCCTCTTAGACTTGGTCATCCCAGATTCTTTTCTCTCCTCAGGAGAACTGTGACCCTTCTTAGGATGATCTTCTTCATTCTTCTCAGAATCATCCTTCACTATCTCCTCTTCATCCTCTTCAACAATGGGGTCTATGAGGAAAAGCTTAGCTTCACAAGTTCCACACCTTGGAGATCTTACAGATTATAGAGTATGTGGAGGATCTAACAAACTTATGCATGCAAGGATGAGGATATAATGTTTTTGAAGGTCTCTTCTTTAAGAACACATTTTTCTTGGCTTTGATGATCACAAGCTCAGTCTAGCATTCAGTTAACTTAGTGATGAGTTCTTTTATCTGAGTCCTATAGTTGGTATATTCATGCTTAAGAGTTGAAATGGTTTTCTCTAAATCTTCAAGACTTAATTGCTTTCAAAGAAAATTGTCCTTCAAATACATGTAAGTACTTAGACGCATATTTAAGCTTTGGAAGATATCTCAGAATTTCTTCCGAAGGTAAATTTCTTATAAGTAGTTATTTGACTTGAGTACATAATGTTCTTCCGAAGACAACTTAATTGCTTTCAGAAGAAAATTGTCCTTCAAATACATGTAAGTACTTAGAAGCATATTTAAGCTTCGAAACATATCTCAGAATTTCTTCCGAAGGTAAATTTCTTATAAGTAGTTATTTGACTTAAAGACATAATGTTCTTCCGAAGACAACTTGAAATCTTCCGAAAGAAAATATGTTTTGAAAAAAAGTTTTTAAAAAGCTAAGGAATATCATTTTCACCTCTTTTGAAATCAACTTTTAAAATGTTTAAGGACTCAAGATCAGTTCTCATCTCTAAGTTATAGGACCTATATCTATTAAATTTAGCAATACATTCAGGTGTATAAAGATGTTCCAATACCTTAGCTTCTTCATGATCAACCTAAAAGCTCCAGTCAAAGCCTCCTTCTTCAACAGCAACTGCAGCTTGCTACTTGGGCTTCTCATTTTGGGAAGCTCCATCAGTGTAGTTTGGTCTGCTTTGTGTTTGGTCACCATTTGTTCTTGGTGCCTTGCACTCTCTAGCAAAGTGTCCCATTTGGTTACAGTTGTAACACTTCATTTTGTTTTTGTCTAGCCCAAACTTTCCACTGGTTGTATTGCTAGGAAACTTCCTCCTTATTCTCTTGTAAAACTTCTTGGCTCTATGAGTGAGAAGAGTCATCTGCTGAACAATTTCCATGTACTCCAGATCATCTGGATGGATACAGTCCAGGTCTTCAAGGGTAAAGAGAAAGTTTCCTGTGCTTTCATCAATAGACACAAAGGCTTGTGAAGAGCTTGTCTCTTAGAATGGGCTTCCTTGGATGTAGCTCTCTCTTGATGTCTCCAGGAAGGTGATGAAAGGACCCTTTTATGAGTTGTCAGGGTAGCAGATGAGATGATGTTGTGGTTCTCTTCAATCCCTTTCAACCACATGAAGGGCTGAACTCTGCTGATTGTTGGAGTTACTAGATGGATTTTGCATGTTGATCATCTCCATCTGGTAGCCACTGAGGATACCATACAACTCAGTGAGAGTAAGGGAATTGAGGTTCTCAGTCCTCTTAATGACCACACAGTAGTGTGTCCATTGTCTGGGAAGAGAGGACATGAACTTTCTCACAATGTCCATGTTCTCATGAGTTACTCCAACATCCATTAGAGTATCCATAATCTCAACATACCTGAAGTATTGTTAAGTCATGGTTTCACCTCTCTTGAAGGTGAAGTTCTCAAACTACTACTTCAAGAGGTCCTTCTGGTTCTCTTTTGCTTCATTTGACCCCTCATACATTAGCTTCAGTACATCCCATAATTGCTTCGCAGTCTTGAACTTCTTGAAGCCTCTATAGATAGAGTTTGGAAGAGCAGTTTGGAGGGCGGTCATAGCCTTCTGATCTATGTCTATCTTTTTCAGAATAGTCAGCCACTTCCTTTGGTATCATACCACCACCAGCAGCAGCTGAAGAGGTGGACGGTACATGAGGTCCAGAGACAACAGATCCCCACATCCTGGAGTCTTAAGACTTGATGAAGCTTTCCATTCTTTGGCACCAAGTATCAAAGTCATAAGGTGTGATCAGTGGAGACTTTGTCATAGTATCAGTTTCCATATCAGCCTTTGTGATAGCTACCATTTGAGTTATTAAGAGTTTTGTGAAACTGAAGGGATTTAAGATGGTGAGATCTTATAATCAAGAGCCCAAAACTGCTCTGATACCAATTGCAGGACTGGTTAAGGGATGACCAATACAATCAGTATCACAATGAGGAGAGTGTTAGAATACTTAACAGATCAAATGGGGAACCAGGCTTATGTATATGATACTAATGTCACACCCCAACCTTAACGGCGGAAACGTCGAGGTGTGAGGGTTAAGATTGTTCATGCCACACAATGCTATTTCAAAGTGTAAATATTATTAAATTCCAAGTTTCATGACATACATAAATGAAAAACATAAGTTTCAAACAACCAAGATAACAAGAATTCTAATAGCATCATGTGACAAAATAAGTATTTTTTCTAATTATTCTCTAGGTCCAATCCTAGATGTGTTCAAGCCTTCACGAGTAATTAAGCGGGATCATTTCCTGAAACATATTAAAAATAAAGTCAACATATAATGTTGGTGAGTTTCCATAGGTTTAACATACATATAAATATAAACAATAAGTTGGCAATTCATGTCATAGGTTATAGAATAATATAATAATAAATGGATAAACAAATATAACAATCAAACCTCGACAAATATGGCCACAACATGATTATACGATTAGCTAAGTGTACTTGGTTCCCATAGTGATCAAGAATACGTCACTAGGAGCCGACAATACCTTGGCTTTAGCACCAAATAGGCTTGTCAGGCCCATAGATCTATGACGTCGCTAGGCTAGCAGTAGTTAATGATTGTATCATACAAGTGTTATCACATGATAATTACAAGAGTCCAAATAACCATGACAATATAAGATGAATTGCATAAGTGTTACAAAAGTAAAAACATATTTACAAATGTGGTTATGATAAGATTAACATGTTTCACCCCAAAAGTATGAAATAATATAAAATGGGGTATGGAAAACTCACATGAATAATAAGGATGAATAATATGAAGTCTTGTACAGACGCCGAAGGTTCGTCAAAGTTTAACCTAGAGAACGGCGTTTTAAAATTAATCCATAATTATTATAATTTTAACGACTACTCGGGAATCTACGGTCTCTTTTGGAATTTGGGGTTTTAAATAGCAATATGGTAATACACAACTTTATTGGAAACTTATAAATCGTTTAGCCAATGATTGTAAATTATGAAATAGACACATTAAATAATTATTAGAATTCAATAACCAACTAAGAATTTTCGTAATACTTTCATTAATTAAAAGTTTTATAATTAAAGGCGTTATTGAAATACTATTTGGTATAGTAAATAATTAGTAGTTTAAATACAAATAATATATAAGATTGTATTATTAGAAAAAGATGAATTATTAATTACAACAGATGAAACATATATATAATATATATACATACATACATACATACATACATACATATATATATATATATATATATATATATATATATATATATATATATATATATATATATATATTTTGTTACACAATTTAGATCTTGTATATATTTTATAGTAATTTTTATAACTTTCAAAATAAAACGTAGGTTTTTTATAAATTGTAATTTCTATGAATTTAAAGGAAAATATTTTTAATTAAATTCTTGTTTTAGTATAAGTTTATAAAAATGATTTTTATATGACATAAATAAGTTTTTAGAATTTTTCTGAATTTAAAAATAGGTCAAATCATTGTTTAAAAACAATAGCAGGTGCCCGGGTTCGAACCCGGGACCTCCTGCCCATCACCCCCGCGCCTTAACCGGTGGGCCAAACCCCAATTCCTGTCAAATACCCGTTTTAGTTTCATAAAACTTAAAACGAAAACCCCTAATTCACCAAGAACCCTAGATTCAAATTCGATCCAATTGGGCTTGAATTCGCAGCCGATAATGAAATTAACCATGGGGCTTTTGCTCCTTGCATCCAGCCGAGTGTATCTAAATACTCAATTACCTGATTTAGTTGTGGAGTCAACGATTTCGAACCCGTGCTAGTACCGCGACTTTGGCTGGATTAGATTGCGACGTGTGTGTGTATTTTAATGGAATTGAAGATTCAGGAGATTGAAAGAGGCTAAACCAAGCCTTTCCCTCTATTTATTTGCCTTGATTAGATTCATTTCATGTTGGACAAGTCCGAGTTAAATTTGGGAGTTTCGGGTGCGATTCGATTGTAAATACTCGGTTTCAACTGAAAATAAACCTTCTAATGAGTTTTAATTGGTTAAGAGAACGTGTAAGCCCGATTAATTGAATTTTTAACGCGTTCTAAGTGTAGAACGGATTCGAATTTTGATGGGATTCGGTTTCGGGTCCAAGAATTAACATGGCCGCATTTAAAATTCAATTAACACACCCATTTGTGTTCGAAACGGCTTCTCGAAGTGCTTAGGAGCGGTTTGCGATATTAAAATTGGTTTTTAATGAGGTTTCATGGTCGCCGGCGTCGTGCCAAAACCTCGCCGGCCGGCGACCTGAAAAACGGGAAAGAAAAGGGGGGGGGGGTTTGGTTTTATAAATATTACACTTTAGCCCTGTGATTTGAAAATTCACAATTCCAACCCAATGTTTGGGTTTGTTCTTTTAAAAATTACATTTTGGGTCCCTGCGGTTTTACTTTTATTATTTTATGCCCATTATTATAATTTACAAGTTTTTAAATTACATAAACTTATTTATTTTTATTTATTTTTAAGATTTAACAATTATTTTGTTTATTATTATTATTATTTTTATTGCTGTTTTCATTATTAATATTATTATTATTATTTTTAATATTATTTTTATTTTTTTTAACTTAGTTAATAAGAAAACAATTTATAATACTTTTAAATACTAAGAAAGATAAAAAATAAGAGGAAATTACAAATGAGCCATCGTATTTGAATTCAAGACAAAATAAGCCCTTACAAGAGATAACAGAATTTAATGATAAATTAACAATTATACGAGAGGTCATAGTCTCCCCAACTTTAAGAAATTTCATCCCGAAATTAAAGATGAGACTAAGCGAACAGATGTGGATGTTTCTTCTTCATGTAATCCTCGCGTTCCCAGGTGAACTCAGCTCCACGTTTGTTTTCCCAACGAACCTTGACGATTGGTGTGGTAGTCGTTCGGGTCTTCTTCAGCGTTCGGTCCATAATCTCGACAGGTTTCTCAACAAAATGCAAGGACTCATCAATTTGGATTTCCTCCAAAGGAATGTGCAAATTTCCATCGGCCAAGCATTTCCTCAAGTTTGAGATGTGGAAGACAGGATGAACCCCGCTAAGCTCGGAAGGTAGTTCCAGTTTATAAGCCACTTTCCCAACTATTTTCAGAATATTGAAAGGTCCTACAAAACGTGGGGCTAACTTGCCCTTCTTCCCAAAACGAACAACACCCTTCCATGGTGAGACCTTAAGAAGGACCATATCGTTGACTTGAAACTCCAATGGTTTGCGTCTTTTATCCGCGTAACTCTTTTGACGACTTCTAGCCACCTCAAGGTTATTACGGATTTTGGAGACTTTGTCGGTCGTTTCCTGAATAAGTTCTGGACTGGTAATGAAATTCTCACCGATATCAGTCCAGCAGATCGAAGAACGACATTTACGACCATATAAAGCTTTGAATGGTGCCATCTTGATACTTGAGTGGTAGCTGTTGTTATACGAGAATTCCGCTAGCAGTAAATGCGTATCCCAATCACCACCAAAGTCAAGAACACAAAGACGTAACAAATCCTCAAGGGTTTGAATTGTTCGCTTGGTTTGACCATCCGTTTGAGGATGGTAAGCCATGCTTAAATCCAGCTGAGTACCCAAGAGTTCTTGCATAGAAGCCCAGAAGTGTGAAGTGAAACGAGCATCACGATCTGAAATAATATGTAACGGCACATCATGACGACTCACAATTTCATCGATATAGATGCGAGCCAACTTTGAAACCTTGTAAGTGTCTCGTATTGGTATGAAATGTGCCGTTTTGGTCAAACGGTCAACAATCACCCATATGCTATCATGGCCTCGAGGAGTACGTGGCAACTTGGTTATGAAATCCATGGATATGTGTTCCCATTTCCACATAGGGATTTCGGGTTGCTCAAGCAAACCACTAGGACGTTGATGTTCAGCTTTGACCCTTGCACACGTGAGGTATTTGGATACATAAGATGCGATATCCTTCTTCATCCCTGGCCACCAATATTGGCCACGCAGATCCATATACATCTTATCGGGCCCAGGGTGAATAGAATAACGTGTTTGATGAGCTTCGTTCATGATGAAGTGACGGAGATTGTCGCTATTTGGAATCCAAAGCCGGTTCAAGAAATACAATATGCCATTCGGTTTTGTCTCCAATTGTGATCGAACGTTAAACACTAGTTCTTCATTCTTCCATTCCTCGGTTAGTGCCGCTTGTTGAGCCTCGCAGATGCAAAACTCGAGGTCACTATATGTCACACCCTCAAAATCCACTTGCGGGGTTTTACGGTGAGGCGTGTGACAAACCAGGATCTCAGTCGTTAGTTACTCAGAATGACTCTATATGAATATACAACCAAAATCAGAGTTTAACTTTAAAACGATGCTGAAGCGTTTAACAAATATGAAAACCAAAATAATGTAACACAATATAAACATGCACAAACACGCGCCCAACGTTGTGCAAATCAAATACAAAAATGCTTAACAACCAAAAAACAACGAAGGGTTTCAACAAAGCTGACATCTACAATGCTGACCCGTGAATGTGCACCTATGCAATAGTAACTTCAACCTGAGAATAGCCTTCTAAAAGAGTCAACACAATGGTTGGTGAATTCAAGAGTTTTAGTAAAACATAACTGTATCAGTATAAAATATAAGAGTACAATATAAGAGTGCATGAATTAGATAGCTAGTCTAAATTCACAAGTAATAATCATAGTGATTTCGCGATCGAAGCTGACTGTGTTTCGTTTGTTGCCTCCCGTCACGACTTACCAGGTCATGACAATGTTTACGTTAGGAAAAATTGCACCCGTTTGACCTCGAGTCGCACAGGTGGGGCTCGTCAGACCCAGTAGTACTACCCAAGATTTTCCGCTAGTTACCATTATTAACGATCCGAAAGTGTGAGGAATTTCATGATAATCAACACTATATCATACTTTACACATAGTATAATAATAAAGCGTTTGTAAGTCAGTATGCTATCTCCCCCAAAAGAGAGTGTATAAAAGAGTGGGGCATGAACTCAACTGGTATGCACACGAACGATATAAAAGCTAACTTGAAAGGGAGAGGAAAGACAACCTTCAGAGGTTACCTAGAACACGCAAGTACATGAGTACGTGTACACAGAACCATAACAACCCTAAGTGCTCAATATCACGTTGACCAAAGGTTTTAGAAAAACAAGACACATTTGACCCAGTTGACACGTTTGACCCGTTGGTGACATATTAATTGAAATTCCATTTAATCAAGCATAACAGTTCATCATACATGGTTATCATACAAGTTGTTCACGTATGTCATTTCATCAACCACTTGTTCTACCTAGATCATCATACTACTAGATTATCATACAACTCATGCGAATCTCAAGTAGTCAACATACTCAACACAATTACAATCACATCAACTAGTACATCATACATAAAGTCTAATCATGCATAACATGCCATGTGAAGCCACTCACAACTTCACACCCTAAACCCTGCCAATCCTACTAAGTAGGGGCCTCAGATTCGCACGCGTGTATGACGATCACCATCACATTATTCAACAAGATTCATACCAACCAAAATATCCAACAGTGATCTATTACAATCCCAAACATGATCCTATAATCACCCAACACAATCCATCACCATGTATACCCACTAAGAGATCAAATCTCCAAATAACCAAACAAGCATCCATATGACCCAACTAATCCATTCCACCACATTAGACACCATCAATGAACATTTAACATGATCCTAACATTACAAACATGCCCAATCATCATATCTAAGATTCTATGCAATTAAAGTTTTCCTTTCGGGCAAGTACATCCCAAAATCTATCCAACACCCAATACATACTTGAATTCATTAACAATATACCAATTCAAGCTCATATCTTTCATTTAAACATGTTCAACACCATCAAATCATCATAATTCACAAAACCCATATCCAAAAGTTTCTACTTTTAGTAAGGTATGAACTACATTAACAATTCTTGGATTTCTAGCATAATCATCATCATTCTAACATTCATACAACATCATAAACACCATATCATCATCAATTCATCATCAAATCACCAAGTTCATGCACAAAAGTTACTATTAATAGTAATGTATGAACAACGCATCAAAATCGCAAATTTCTTGTACAATCTACGTAAACTAGCATCAATACAATCTAACTAATATCGCATAATCATCAAACATCAAGAATTCAAAATTTTGAACATCCAGATCGACTAGGGTTCGGCCAAAGCATAAAAACCATGAAAAACCTCCAAAAAACTAACCTTTAATCGTGTATTGGACAAGATTTGATGTTGTTAACGTGTTGTATTGCTTGGAACTCGATCAAATCTGATGGTTTTTGCTTGTACTTGATCGAAGGTCGAAGTGTGTGTGTGTGTGTTTGAGAGGTGTCACGGCCCAGGGTATGGGTGGGGATTAGGGTTTGGGTTTTGTTTTTATTTTTGTTAAGTTTTAGTTTTAGAAAATTACACTTAACCCCCTTTGTTTATATTTTGTAAAAACTAAGCTTTTAAACACTTTTAAAAAGGTTTTAACTTACTAATATAACCATTATTAATTAACAATAATAATCATATGCATTATTTTCACTAGTCACAAAATACACGAATTAAATACACACGTTGGCACGTTACAAGATAAAAACCACAAATAATATTTAAATCGCATAAGCACAACTAATAACCAACATTATTAGTTAAATAATTATTTGTTTATCATTATTAATTATTATTAAGTCACCAACATTCAAAGACAACTAGTGTGTGCTCACGACATGTGTATGCAAGACCTAATGGAACTAACGGAGTTTGGTAATGGAAAATTACCGGATGTCACATTATCCCCACGTTGAAAGAATTTTCGTCCTGAAAATTGCGTTACATGGTATGTGCTCCATCACTGGTCTACTGCATTAGCACAAAGTAATCGAGTGAGTTTCGGGTGAGTTGTCACATCATCCCCATGTTGAAAGAAATTTTGTCCCGAAATTTAAATCAATACCTTCGTCGGCTGGCATCGTCTTTTTGAATAGTTGAGGATACTTAAGCTTCATCTGGTCCTCACGTTCCCACGTGAATTCCGGTCCACGTCTCGAGTTCCAACAAACTTTGACTATGGGTATTTTGCTTTGCTTAAGCGTCTTTACTTCACGATCCATCACCTCGACTGGTTCCTCAATGAAGCGTAATTGTTCATCTACTTGCACTTCCTCAAGAGGGACAACCATTGTTTTGTCCGTTAAGCACTTCTTCAGATTTGAGACATGAAATACATCATGGATTCCACTTAGTGAATCAGGTAGGGCTAATCGATAGGCCACTGGACCTATTCTTTCCAATATCTCAAATGGTCCAACATATCTTGGATTTAGCTTTTCTCTTTTGCCAAACTGAATGACGCCTTTCCACGGTGAGACTTTCAATAAAACTTTGTCACCAACCTGAAATTCTAGAGGCTTCCGTCGCTTATCTGCATAGCTTTTCTGTCTGTCGCGCGCTGCAGCCATACGGTTCCTTATTTGTACAATCTTCTCAGTGGTCTCGTGCACTAACTCGGGACCCGTTAGCTGGCTATCACCAATTTCAGCCCAGCAAACTGGTGATCTACATTTTCGCCCATACAAAGCTTCGAAAGGTGTTGCCTTTATACTGGTATGATAACTATTTTGTAAGAGAATTCCACCAATGGTAGGTGAACTTCCCAGTTATTCCCAAAGTCAATCACACAAGCACGTAGCATGTCTTCTAGTGTATGTATAGTATGCTCACTTTGACCATCAGTTTGTGGATGATAAACAGTACTCATGTCTAATCGCGTACCTAAAGATCTCTGTAACGACTGCCAGAAGTGCGATGTAAAACGAGCATCGCGGTCAGAAATAATTGAGACTCGTACACCATGTCTCGAAACTATTTCCTTCAGATAGAGTCGTGTTAACTTCTCCATTTTGTCCGTTTCCTTTATTGCCAAGATATGAGCGGACTTCGTTAATCGGCCTACGATAACCCATATCGTGTCACAACCAGTAGGAGTCCGTGGTAGTTTGGTAATGAAATCCATTGAGATTTGTTCCTACTTCCACATAGAGATCTCAGGTTGTTGTAATAATCCAGATGGTTTTTGATATTCCACTTTTACCTTCGAGCAGGTCAGACACTTACTCACATATGTAGCTACATCCGCTTTCATGTTAGGCCACCAATAGTGCGCCTTCAAGTCATGATACATCTTATCAGATCCAGGATGTATGGAGTACTTAGATTGGTGTGCCTCACTCATGACCAAGTCCCTCATATTTCCATGCAGAGGTATCCAGAGTCTGTCCATGAAATAACGAATCCCATCCGCTTTCACTTCAAGCTGTTTGTCCATTCCTCGTAAGGATTCGGACCCAATGTTTGTCCATTCCTCGTATGAGCTTCTTGAATTTGTTCAGGTAACTGTGTGTTAATGGTGAGTTGCAAAGCTTGCACGCGTCGAGTCTTAGTAGCTTCCTTTCTACTCAGCGCGTCAGCAACTACATTAGCTTTTCCCGGATGGTATTTGATAGCACAATCATAATAGTTTTACAATTCTACCCAGCGTCTTTGCCTCATATTCAATTCCTTTTGCTCAAAGATGTGCTGAAGACTCTTGTGATCGGTGTAAATCGTGCACTTGGTACCGTACAAGTAATGTCTCCAGATCTTTAAGGCAAAAACTACCACACCCAGTTCCAAGTCATGGGTAGTATAGTTCTTCTCATGAACCTTCAGTTGTCTCGAGGTGTAAGCTATCACCTTATCTCACTGCATCAGGACACAACCAAGTCCTTGAATAGAAGCATCGCAGTATACTACGAAGTCATCACTTCCCTCTGGTAACGCAATATCGGTGCGCTGCACAGTTTCTGTTTCAGTAATTGGAAAGCGGACTCTTGACTATCACCCCATTTATACAGTCTTCCTTTATGAGTCAAAGCCATGAGGGGTTGTGCGATCTTGAAAAATCCCTCAATGAACCGTCGATATTATCCTGCCAGTCCAAGAAACTGTCGTATCTCACTAGGCGTCTTTGGAACTGACCAATTCTTTAACGCCTCAATCTTTGCGGGATCGACATATATTCATTCTCATTAACAATATGACCCAATAATTGCACTTCACATATCCAGAAATCACACTTAGAAAACTTGGCGTACAGTTGCTCTTTCCTGAGTAATTCCAGGATTAAACGTAAGTGCTCCTCATGTTCTTCCTTGGTCCTTGAGTAAATCAATATGTCATCAATAAACACAATCACAAACTGATCGAGATGGGGTTTGCACACACGATTCATGAGGTCCATGAATACGGCCGGTGCATTTGTCAACCCAAATGGCATGACCAAGAACTCATAATGACCATAACGTGTACGGAATGCTGTCTTCGAGATGTCTTCCTCTCGAACTCTCAGTTGATGATAACCAGACCTCAAATCAATCTTATAATAATAGCTTGATCCTTGGAGTTGATCAAACAGATCATCTATACGAGGTAAAGGGTATCTATTCTTGACCGTAACCTTATTCAGTTCTCTATAGTCAATGCACATTCGAAATGTGCCATCCTTCTTCTTAACAAACAGAACTGGCGCTCCCCAAGGCGACGAGCTCGGTCGAATAAACCCATTATCTAATAGCTCTTGTAGTTGAGCAGATAATTCTTGTAGTTCATTCGGAGCTAACCGGTAAGGTGCTCTCGCAATCGAAGCGGCTCTTGGAGTCAAATCAATTTGGAATTCAACTTGACGATGAGGTGGTAATCCAGGCAGATCCTCTGGAAACACCTCGGGAAAGTCACAAACAATAGGGATATCCTCTATCCTCTTTTCTTTGGTTGTTTATCAGTAACGAGGGCTAATATGGCTAAGCGACCTTTCCACAACAACTTCTGTGCTTTCATGAACGAGATGATGCCCATCACTGCACCACTTCTATCGCCTCTGACCGTAAGAATTTCTTCACCAATAGGGATTCGTATAATCTTTTCGCGACATATGACTTCCGCCTGCTTGTCGGAAAGCCAATCCATGCCGACTACTACATCAAAGCTACCGAGTGTAACAGACATGAGATCTATGTCAAAGGTATGTCCAGCAAGTTCTATCTTACAACCCATAAAGATTTGTGTCACGTGAACCTGCTTACCGTCAGCTAACTCTACGATGTAATTGGATTCTAACATTGAGGGCACATCACTTAAGAGACTACTAAACTTAGTGGAGATGAAACTTCTAACGGCTCCAGTATCAAATAGTATGGTAGCAAAACGACCGTTAACATAGAATTACCAGTAATAGTATTAGGGTCGTTTAGAGCTTCACCTGAACCGATGACAAAAGCTCTTCCTTTTGCCCCACTGTTGTTGCCACCATTATTGCTGCCATTGCCATTGTTGGTGTTGTTGTTGTTATTGCCATTGTTGTTGTTCCTCAGCTGCGGACAGTTTCTCCTAAAATGGCCCTCTTTCCTGCATTCAAAACAACCTTTTAGCGTTTCTTGAGGTTGTTGAGGCTTCCTCATCAATTCACCACGGCAATCCTTAGCTGCGTGTCTAACTTTACCACAACGCTAACATCGGAAATCATCACACCTGCCGGTGTGGTGGTAATTTCATCGGTTGCATTTGGGATTTTCCCCAACATAGCCTCCTTGTCCCTGTGGTGCTGAAGATGACTGATTATAGTTACGATTATTATCGAACTTTCTTTGCTGTTGGTGAGGTTGGTGCTTCTGAACGTACTGCTGCTGTTGTTGTTGTTGGTTGCTGGAGGATGAACCTTTATCACCAGTATTCTCCCACTTACGTTTGTTATCGGCTACGCTAGCCACTGCGCCTCGCTTGGGTAATCTTCCCTGCTCTACTGCTTGGTCGGTAACCTATGGGCCAATCGGATAGCTTGCTGTATGGTGTCAAGATTGGAAGCAGTCATCATACTCTGAATCTCGGGCACCAGTCCACGTATGTAATGCTCAATCCTTTTGTGCATCTCATTAACCATCCCTGGACATAGTGTGGCCAACTCATGAGTCCGTGTAGTATAGGCCTCAATCTCGAAACCTTGCATCTTGAGCTGCCAAAACTCAATTTCCAACTTTTGTACTTTATCACGGGGGCAATACTCCTCCGTCATCATTGCTTTGAATTCAGCCCAAGGTAAGTCATTAGCCATATCCTGGCCTAGCATTTTCACCTGGGCATTCCACCAGGAGAGAGCTGCGCCTTCAAGTGTTCCAGTTGAGAACTTCACTTGGTCAGCTGGCGGACAGTTACACTTCGCGAAAATAGATTCAGTCTTCTCAAACCATATCACTAGTCCCACAGCTCTTTCAGTCCCTCTGTAGGTATGGGGCTTGCAATCCATAAAGGATTTGTAGGTACAGAGTGGGGGTCCTGTTTCGACAAACCAAACATTAGTTGAGTACCCCAGACAACAACTGAGATATCAGTTAGATCACTGGTATCATTTACCTGCTGGTTGTCCTGTTTGTGCAGCAGCCACTACCGCCTGAACATGTTCGTTAATCAGAGCAGCCAACTCAGCAGGAGTCATGTTGATAGCACCAGCAGCACGTCCACCGGCACCACGTCCACCGGCATCACGTCCACGACCACGTCCACGACCACGTCCACGTCCTCTACCACGTCCGTCCCTATTTCACTTTACATTCGCAAATACAATAGTGAGTAACATCCAACACATTAATCTCATTGAAGTATGGTAAATAGTAAGAAATAATGAATTTGCCACAACCATAACATTTATAACAAAAATAATAACCAAAGATAAATAAATTGTAATTGGTTCACAAAATATTCCGTCAATGTCAAAATTTCAGTTTTTCAGTTGGGTGGAAACAACCCTTCCCATATAGGTTTCAAAAGAAAAGAAACACTATATAGTCCAAGTTATATAAAGGCAGAATCAGTCCAACACGTCAGATCCGTCACTGTCCTCATCCATCTCTGCTGGTTCTTCTTCGGGGCATCCTCCGGTTCCTCTTCCGGGTCTTCCTCATCAGGGTCTGCCACAGGTGCAGGGGCTTCAGCAACCTGAAGTGCTGCTAGCTGTACCTCGAGTTCGGAACTATCGTCTATCACTATATTCTGATGATCCTGCGCGCCCATGCACTCAGTAAGCGTTAGCACATTGCCTGCCAAAGTATGATGTCCACCAATGGCCATCGAGAGTCGCTCTTGGAGCGTCTCTACCTGGTAGCGCAATTGACGCATCTCAGATCGTAGGGAAGAGTTCTCATCAGTGAGTCCTCTAATCCGCTGTCGCTCCCTGTCTAGAGTGACCACTAAAGCTGCAAACGCCTGCTCGAGAGGGATGTCCAAGGTAGGAAGAGTAGGCAATGCAGAGGCTGTCGATGACCTAGTCCTAGGTCGGGTAGGAGCTACAGGTGGTACACGCACTCTATAAGCCATACGACGTATGTAGGTGAGGTAGAAATCCCAGTTCCGTGGAGGATCGAGCTCAGGCAGTATGAAAGGCTGATCCCAGTCTATCTCGCCAGGAGGATAAGGATGCCAAGGCTAGTTAAATCCCCTATCAGGTACGGGGGAAGTAGGAGGTGACTCAGATCATGCCGGTCTCTTGCCCAAATCACGGGATGATGATGCCATGCTGCGAAGTACGCGTTGCGTATGCCAATGAGTATATAGTAAAGAATAAGTGACGAGTAACTAACAAACTATGCGGCTATAGTCTAGTGTGTATGCAACCTAGTTCCCTATAACCAATGACTCCGATACCAATTTGTCACACCCTCAAAATCCACTTGCGGGGTTTTACTGCGAGGCGTGTGACAAACCAGGATCTTAGTCGTTAGTTACTTAGAACGACTCTATATGAATATACAACCAAAATCAGAGTTTAACTTTAAAACGATGCGGAAGCGTTTAACAAATATGAAAACCAGAATAATGTAACACAATGTAAACATGCGCAAACACACGCCCAACGTTGTGCAAATCAAATAAAAATGCCTAACAACCAAAAAACAACAAAGGGTTCCAACAAAGCTGACATATACAATGCTGACCCGTGAATATGCACCTATGCAATAGTAACTTCAACCTGAGAATAGCATACTAAAAGAGTCAAAACAATGGTTGGTGAGTTCAAAAGTTTTAGTAAAACATAACTGTATCAGTATAAAATAAAAGAGTACAATATAGGAGTGCATGAATTAGATAGCTAGTCTAAATTCACAAGTAATAATCATAGTGATTTTGCGATCGAAGCTGACTGTGTTTCATTTGTTGCCTCCCGTCACGACTTACCAGGTCGTGATAATGTTTACGTTAGGAAAAAAATTGCACCCATTTGACCTCGAGTCGCACCGGTGGGGCTCGTCAGACCCAGTAGTACTACCCAAGATTTTCCGCTAGTTACCATTATTAACGATCTGAAAGTGTGAGGAGTTTCATGGTAATCAACACTATATCATACTTTACACATCTTATAATAATAAAGCGTTTGTAAGTCAGTATGCTATCTCCCCCAAAAGAGAGTGTATAAAAGAGTGGGGCATGAACTCACCTGGTATGCACACGAACGATATAAAAGCTAACTTGAAAGGGAGAGGAAAGACAACCTTCAGAGGTTACCTAGAACACACAAGTACATGAGTACGTGAACACAGAACCATAACAACCCTAAGTGCTTAATAACACATTGACCAAAGGTTTTAGAAAAACAAGACACATTTGACCCGTTTGACCCGTTGGTGACATAAATTGAAATTCCATTTAATCAAGCATAAGAGTTCATCATACATGGTTATCATACAAGTTATTCATGTATGTCATTTCATCAACCACTTGTTCTACCTAGATCATCATACTACTAGATTATCAACTCATGTGAATCTCAAGTAGTCAACATACTTAACACAATTACAATCACATCACAACTAGTACATCTTACATAAAGTCTAATCATGCACAACATGCCATGTGAAGCCACTCACGACTTCACACCCTAAACCCTGCCAATCCTACTAAGTAGGGGCCTCAGATTCGCACGCGTGTATGACGATCACCATCACATTATTCAACAAGATTCATACCAACCAAAATATCCAACAGTGATCTATTACAATCCCAAACATGATCCTATAATCACCCAACACAATTCATCACCATGTATTCCCACTAAGAGATCAAATCTCCAAATAACCAAACAAGCATCCATATGACCCAACTAATCCATTCCACCACATTAGACACCATCAATGAACATTCTAACATGATCCTAACGTTACAAACATGCCCAATTCATCATATCTAAGATTCTATGCAATTAAAGTTTCCCTTTCGGGCAAGTACATCCCAAAATCTATCCAACACCCAATACATACTTGAATTCATTAACAATATACCAATTCAAGCTCATATCTTTCATTTAAACATGTTCAACACCATCAAATCATCATAATTCACAAAACCCATATCCAAAAGTTTCTACTTTTAGTATGGTATGAACTACATTAACAATTCTTGGATTTCTAGCATAATCATCATCATTCTAACATTCATACAACATCATAAACACCATATCATCATCAATTCATCATCAAATCACCAAGTTCATGCACAAAAGTTACTATTAATAGTAATGTATGAACAACGCATCAAAATCGCAAATTTCTTGTACAATCTACGTAAACTAGCATCAATACAATCTAACTAACATCACATAATCATCAAACATCAAGAATTCGAAATTTTTAACATCCAGATCGACTAGGGTTCGGCCAAAGCATAAAAACCATGAAAAACCTCAAAAAAACTAACCTTTAATCGTGTATTGGACAAGATTTGATGTTGTTAACGTGTTGTATTGCTTGGAACTCGATCAAATCCGATGGTTTTTGCTTGTTCTTGATCGAAGGTCGAAGTGTGTGTGTGTGTGTTTGAGAGGTGTCACGGCCGAGGGTATGGGTGGGGATTAGGGTTTGGGTTTTGTTTTTATTTTTGTTAAGTTTTAGTTCTAGGAAATTACACTTAACCCCCTTTGTTTATATTTTGTAAAAACTAAGCTTTTAAACACTTTTTATAAAGGTTTTAACTTACTAATATAACCATTATTAATTAACAATAATAATCATATGCATTATTTTCACTAGTCACAAAAATACACGAATTAAATACACACGTTGGCACGTTACAAGTAAACAATGAGACAGAACTAACAACAAGAACAAAGTAATATGGTTTTCAAGGATACTGTATATTGCTCTTAAGTTCTTTTACAAGTGTTACAAAGCATAAAAAGAAATACAAGGATCTGAGATACTTTATACTACATCTTACAGCCGACCATACTTTGAAGGCCAGCTAGAAATATTAATCTAGACAACAAATTCAATGTAAAGTCAAAGGCAGATTGCCTTTTGACTAGTGACTATGACATGCCATAACTCACATCCTAAAATATTATAAAAGGATAAAAGGTACAAAGTAGGAAGTTACAGACTCAAGACCATAATTTACAATTTACTAAAGCATGGACCTTTTCACCAACTCATGCAAGTTGGTGAGTCTTCAGAGTTGCAGCAGAAAGTAAGTCAGCTTTATGGAAAAGTAGATCAGAGAAAGCATGTTCTCTCTGTCTTCGGAGAAATCAGTCTTCACTTCATTGGCTTCGGAAGATTTTGTCTTTGAAGCTTCGAATACTTCACCTTTGGCTTTGGAAGATTTGGTTTTTGGCTTCAAAAGAATTTACACTTAGAATAATTTATGTGATGAGTGTAAAACTTTCGAAGTAACTTCTACCTTATACATCAATGCATGCATGCAGGAAGCTCCTTGGTTGTTTTTGGCTTCTTTGGTTGCATCAGCCTTCTAATATAACCATACAAACACACTTTTATGCCCTGGCATTGCTGATCACAAGCTCAGCCTTGCATTCAGTTAACTTAGTGATAAGATCTTTTATCTGAGTCCTGTAGTTGGTATGTTCATGCTTAAGAGTTGAAATGGTTTTCTCTAAATCTTCCGAGACTTCATTGCTTTCAAAAGAAAATTGTCCTTCAAATACATGTAAGTACTTAGAAGCATATTTAAGCTTTGGAAGATATCTCAAAATTTCTTCCGAAGGTAAATTTCTTATAAATAGTTATTTGACTTGAAGACATAATGTTCTTCCGAAGACAACTTAATTGCTTTCGAAAGAAAATTGTCCTTCAAATACATGTAAGTACTTAGAAGCATATTTAAGCTTCAGAAGATATCTCAGCATTTCTTCCAAAGGTAAATTTCTTATAAGTAGTTATTTGACTTGAAGACATAATGTTCTTCCAAAGACAACTTGAAATCTTCCTAAATAAAATATGTTTTGAAAAAAAGTTTTTAAAAAGCTAAGGAATATCATTTTCACCACTTTTAAAATCAGCTTTTTAAAATATTTAAAGACTCAAGATCAGTTCTCATCTCTAAGTTATAGGATCTATATCTATTAACTTTAACAATACATTCAGGTGTACAAAGATGTTCCAATACCTTGGCTTCTTCATGATCTGCCATCAGTGCTTGGTTTGGAGATGCATCCTCAACCTGAAAGCTCCAGTTAAAGCCTCCTTCTTCAACAGCAACTGCAGCTTGCTGCTTGGGCTTCTCTTTCTGGGGAGCTCTATCAGTGTAGTTTGGTCTGGTTTGTGTTTGGCCATCACTTGTTCTTGGTGCCTTGCACTCTCTAGCAAAGTGTCCTATTTGGTTACAGTTGTAACACTTCACTTTGCTTTTGTACAGCCCAAACTTTTCACTGCTTGTATTGCTAGGAAACTTCCTTCTTATTCTCTTGTAAAACTTCTTGGCTCTATGAGTGAGAAAACCCATCTGCTGGAAAATTTCCATGTACTCTAGATCATCTGGATTGATACAGTCTAGGTCTTCAAGGGTAAAGAGAAAGTTGCCTGTGTTTTCATCAGTAGACACAAAGGCTTGTGAAGAGCTTGTCTCTTGGAATAAGCTTCCTTGGATGTAGCTCTCTCTTGGAGTCTCCGGGAAGGTGATGAAAGGACCCTTTTATGAGTTGTCAGGGTAGCAGATAAGATGATGCTGCGGTTCTCTGTAATCCCTTTCAACCACATGAAGGGCTGAACTCTGCTGATTGTTGGAGTTACCTGATGGATTTTGCATGTTGATCATCTCCTTTTGGTAGCCACTGAGGATACCATACAACTCAGTGAGAGTAAGGGTCATGAGGTTCTCAGTCCTCTTAATGACCACATAGTAGTATGTCCATTGTCTGGAAAGAGAGTACATGAACTTTCTCACAATGTCCCTATTCTTATGAGTTACTCCAACATCCATTACAGTATCCATAATCTCAACATACCTGAAGTATTGTTGAGTCATGGTTTCACCTCTCTTGAAGGTGAAGTTCTCAAACTGCTACTTCAAGAGATCCTTCTTGTTCTCTTTTGCTTCATTTGACCCCTCATACATCAGCTTTAGTGCATCCTATAGCTGCTTGGCAGTCTTGCACTTCTTGAAGCCTTTGTAGATAGAGTTTGAAAGAGCAGTTTGGAGGGCGGTCATGGCCTTCTGATCTATGTCTATCTTCTTCCAGTCTTCTTTAGAATAGTCAACCATTTTCTTTGGTATCATACCACCACCAGCAGCAGTTAAAGAGGTGGATGGTACATGAGGTCCATAAACAACAGATCCTCATATCCTGGAGTCTTGAGACTTGATGAAGCCTTCCATTCTTTGGCACCAAGTATCAAAGTCATCAGGAGTGATCAGTGGAGACTTTATCATAGTATCGGTTTCCATATCAGCCTTTGTGATAGCTGCCATTTGAGTTGTTAAGTGTTTTGTGAACAGAAGGTATTTAAGATGGTGAGATCTTACAATCAAGATCTTGGAACTACGCTGATACCAATTGCAGGACCGGTTAAAGGATGATTAATATAATCAGTATCACAATGAGGAGAGTGTTAGAACACTTAACATATCAAATGGGGAATCGGGTTTATGTAAATGATACTAAGAACACAAGTAAACAATGAGACAGAACTAAGAACAAGAACAGAGTAATATGGTTTTCAAGGATGTTGTATATTGCTCTCAAGTTCTTTTACAAGTATTACAAAGCATAAAAAGAAATATAAGGACCTGAGATACTTTATACTACATCCTACAGCCGGCCATACTTTGAAAGCTAGCTGGAAACATTAATCTAGACAACAAGATCAATGTAAAGTCAAAAGACAGATTGTCTTTTGACTAGTGATTATGACATGCCATAGCTCACATCCTAATATATTATAAAAATGATAAAAGGTAAAAAGTAGGAAGTTACAGACTCAAGACCATAATCTATAGTTTACTAAAGCATGGACCTTTTCACAAACTCATACAAGTTGGTGAGTCTTCAGAGTTGCAGCGGAAAGTAAGTCAGTTTTATGGAAAAGTAGATCAGAGAAAGCATGTCCTCTCTGTCTTCGGAGAAATCAATCTTCACTTCATTGGCTTCGGAAGACTTTTTCTTTGAAGCTTCGGAAGACTTCATCTTTGGCTTCGGAAGATTTGGTCTTTGGCTTCGGAAGATTTTACCCTTAGACTTCATCTTGTACATCGGTGCATGCATGCAGGAAGCTACTTGGTTGTTTTGGTTTTTTTGGTTGCATCAACCTTCTAATATAACCTTACAGTTATGTTAGAAGTATGTATATTTTAGAGACCATTACGGTGATAGATTTCGAAAATAAAAAACGTTTAGGCAACTTTTAATACTATTTTCTAAATTTGTGAAAAAAGTTTTGGTTCGCAACATATTTTCTTTATATCCTCTATTATAACTTGCAAAATAATTTAAAATCTATTGAAAACATTTTTAGAACGTACTTTATGTTTTCGGAGGTTACAATATTTGTTTATACGATTTTAGACCTTTTCAATATTAGGCTCGTGAGAGAGTCCGCTTGATGTTAATAAATGAGAGTGTGGTAAGTATGTCTGTAAACGAACCGAACGTTTAGCGAATAGTTCGTGAACCGTTCGGCTGGAAGTTCGTTTATGTTCGTTCGTTTAGTAAATGAATGAACAGAACAAGAAAATTTCGTTCGTGTATTTATGTTCATGAACGTTCAATAATGTTTTCGTTAGCGTTCGTTTGTGTTCGTTCATTTAAAAAGTTATCTTTAATATAATTATCTTAGGTACTTATTTATATTTGGTGAATATTATATGATGTTTGTAATTTTAATTTTAAAATCAATATATGATGATTTGTATTTGTTTGTTTTTGGATATTTCATTTGTATTGATTAATGTTCATAAATATTTATGCCAATACATTTCATGAACAAATTCATTTCCTTAATGAAGGAACACGAACAAAAAAACTCGTTCTATAAACATTCGTGAACAGTTAATAAACAAATTATTTTTTTAATGAACGAACACGAACAAGTCCCTGTTCGTATTCGTTCGGTTCGTTTAGATCCCTAGTGGTAAGAGATGAGAGGAGAGGAAGAAACCACAAAGGGGGAAGAGAGAAAATCAAATCTGTATGGAGACAAAAGAGAATGATAGAGGCACAACTCAAACTATCAAAATTACGTCAGTCAATGATTGATTTTACTTTATTTTAACCTAAATCTATCAAAAACTAACCAAATTGATAGGGGCACGATCCAAATTACCCACTACCTAAAATTCAAAACGACTCTCCACAATCATTCGGTTTGTACCACCTGAATTGTGGTACCCAAGGGCTAGTGGTGGTGTTGCCATCCAACCCGAGCTACCTAAGAGGAAATCCGAGGATGTCACAAGTGACTTATGTATTAGATAGCTTAAGGTACGATTACTACCTAAAGTTATTTTTATTTCTACAACTTTTTCTTTCATAAATCATCTCACAATATTATTTTCTTGTGAACTTATCTTATTAAAAATCATATAATTTATAACTTGAATATCATTAGAAATTAAATAATTACTTCTTAAGAGATGAATTATCTTCCTAAAACATTTTTACTAATATTTAAATTATTTTTTAGTATATAAATTTTACTTGTTATAGTTATATATTTTACCTACTTGATACATAATTTATATAACATTTTCCAATTTAAGTTTTCTTATTTTTTTAATCTTTTTTTATATCATTAGACACAATTTTAAATTTAAAGATAACTAAAAGTGTCAAACAAAGCAATGAAGCGGTTACGGAGTCCCCAAGGCAATGAAGTCAGTCAAGTCACTAAAAGTGGTGGGTCTTGACTCTTGAGAGAGACATTTGAGTCCTTTGTGCCGACATAGATGAATACGTATCATCGCCTTTATTACTTCAAAATATATATTTTTCTATAATTAGAGAAAATGATAATATATGGGGGATCAAGGGATTCAGAGTGGATCTCTAAAAGTCTATGGGTATGTTTCATATATTGTAGTAAATGGTTTAGAGTGACTGTAAGTAAAAAAATAAGAAAATATTACTGTTTATATATATATTTGAGGCATCATTATTCAACCTCTATAATCTTTATAATATTTTAAAAGGATTTAAGTACACGAGTGGTTTTTATGATTAGGTCTAATTTCACTTTTGGTCTCTAACTTTTAGAAATTACAAGGTTGGTCTAATAGTGTGTACAAATGTAACAAACTTGGTCCCTGAAGTGATTGGATGATTATTGCCGTTAAGTACGTGTAAAATGTCAAAAATACCCTTCACTCTTTCTTCTTCGCCATTCAGATTACCACATCCTACCACCTTCTCTCACCCTCTCCCACTATCAAAGCCTCCACTTTCAACCACCACCACCACCGCCACCGCCACCTTCAACTACCGTCACCACCACCACCACCACAGCCTTCAACCATCGTCACCAACACCACCACAGCCTTGAGATGTAAGCGAATCCTTGAGATGTGATAACGTCGCTTTGTCTGCACCCGCGATTTCATCCACCGTTAAGTCGATAGATCGGGAGATCCCGTGTTCTTCTTTGGATAACACGTCGTCGTTTAACTCGATCTGAAACTCCAATGAGATAAAATCGTCTGTAATTTGGGTGGTGGAAGGAGCAGTGACCAGAGGGGAAGGCGGAAGAAGGAGCGGTGGCCGGAGGGGAAGGCGAAGAGGAGGTGGTGGAAACCAGGGTGGGTGATGGAGGGCCATGTGGATCTGTTGATGTGAGCCCAGAGTTGGACGTCGGAGCAAAGGGCGTTGAGGTGGGAGGAGGTGGTGGCGGTGGCGGTGGCGGAGAGGGAGGGCCCGTTGAGCCTAGGGATGATGTCCGGGTCGATATCGGCGAGGGTGGTGGTCTGGGGAAGACGATGGGGTATTATTTAAATAATTCCTTTTTTTGTTTCTTTTAACAGAAAAATTTAACGGACATCAACTTTAGGGACCATATTTGTTACGTTTGTGCAAAGTTTTGGACCAATTTTGTAATTTCAAAGAGTTAGGGATCAAAAGTGAAATCAGAGTACACCACAGGGACTACCCGTGTAATTAAGTCTTTTAAAAGTGGTTGTTAGTGTAAAGAGAGAGAAAAATAATAATAAAGATATCAGAAAGTATTAATTAATTAAAAAAAATTAATGATTTTTAATGTAATTATATGATGGGATGAAGAATCCACTGTGAATGCTATAACGAAGTGTCAATTAGAACATTCACGGTTCATTTCTCTTTCATATTTTTATAATTTATACTAAAAGCATCATCTTTCAAAATTATTGTCTTATCTAATTTAATAAAACATCACACGTCACACTCCCTATATATATTTATATTCAATTAAACAATACTTATGTATTATATCTAATAATTTATTTTCGTTTGTCTACTAAGAGTATTTACAGTATGTTTCTCGTATTATTGTTAGTGTGTTTCTTATATTATAGTGAATGTTATAAGTGGATGAGATAGAAAATATTATTGTTTATCTGTATATTTGAGGAAAACACTATTCAATTTTATAATTTTTTAAATATTTTTCAAAGTGTTTATGAGTAAAGAAGAGAGAAAATATAATGATAATATATGAAAATATATTATTTAATTAAATAGGAGAGATATAAAATAATAATTTTTAATATAATTATAAAAATAAATATGTGGAACCTGATGTAAATGCTCTAACACTCACTTCCAGAAAATATAAAAAAGTGAATATATGAGCTAAATAATGATTCTTCAAATATTGGTGATGAGTTTGTTATCCATAAAAAATATAAGGATGAAGAATGTGATAAAGTGAATTTTTAGGTTATTTTATCCATACTACTTATATAAGTATTCTAGGACATTATTATAATTTTTTTAATAAAATGGTCAATATTAGTCACAATAATCTAATGAATATTACATAATGACCTAATATTACACAATGAGCTGACAAATATTACATAATGAGCTGAAGTTACGTGAAAAAACTTTATTTTTTATGTATCAAAATTATAGGCGTTTTAAATATTAAAAAACACTTGTTTTTCTGGTGTATTTTTTTTTTTAAATTAATATTGTATGTAAAAGTTAAGAGTGTTTAAAAAAATATGAAACTTGAAAATATGGTTATGACTAAAATACCCTTGGCCCACCATTTAAAGTTTCAGTTATTTACCATTATGCCATCGGATTTCTTAAGCCGTTGGATCTAAAATCTAATGGATAATAATTATTCTCATCATTTTTAGTTTTTCATCTCTTTTTACAATAACAACCCCCCCTAATAATACTACTAATTTATATTTATATAACTAAGTATTAGTTAAATAAAATATTATTTTATTTAAATACTTAAGTATATAACTACTAAATATTAGAACGACAACAACAACAGCAGGAGCACTAGCGGCTGCAACAGCAACAACAACAACAACATCATCATCAACAACAACAACATCATCATCAACAACAACAACAACACTAGCAGCAACAACAATAACAACAGCAACAACAATAGCAATAACATCACCACCACCAATAACAACACCATCAACAACAGGAAACACAACAGCAACAACAACACTAAGAGCAACAACACAACAACAACCACCATAATAACAACAGCAACATCATTAGCAGCAACATCAACAACAACAATAGCAACAGTAGTAGCAACAACATCAACAGCAACATTTACAACAACAATAACAATAGTAGCAGTAACAACAATATTAATAATATATTATTAGTAGGCGCATTTTAGGTAATTAATAATTTTAATGTTTATGGCTAAATTTATTAGTTAATGACATATTATTTACTATGCTTCAAATAACAATTACAACAATAATAAATATAATCATATCAATAATACTACTACTACTAATAACTATTATAAGACTAATAAACAACAACAATATTTTATTTTATTTTAGTTAAAATTTAATATTGTGTTTTTATCATGTCATTATATAAGTAATAATTTAATAGTAAATTATCATTAATTATAATAAAATATTCTACATTTGATATATCTATATTATAACGCTTTTAATTTATTCGTTTTAATGATATCCTCAACCTATCAAATATATGTTTGATAATAATATAACGACATTATAATAACGAATCGTTAAAATATATGTAGATATCTACGAGAATCCTTGTGTCTATATCATTGAACTCATCAAAAGGAAGATCACTCAAAATCTATCATTGCGAGTTTGCGACGTTCTCATATACGTTCAAATCGAATTACGGTTAAGCATGAGTCTAATCCGCTAGTTAAAATATAAGGATAAGGTTGGAGATGACCAATAGTTGGTGAGCTCTTATATACCATCAAATTGAACTTTAAAATAGTTTTTGTATGTTAATATTTATTACTCTTTTTTAATATATATCATCTAAACTTAGGTAGCGTTTAGTACACAGTAATGAGAGGCGGAATGAAATGAAACATTAGGGGTGAATGAAAAAATACATGTTTGGTTGATGAAGGTAATGGAATAAATCATTACATAGTTGATTTCATTCCCTCAAATTAAATCCATCCACCCCTTTCTATTTTCATTCCATTCCTTTTTTCATCATTAGTCACCAACACCACCCACCCACCCACCCATCACAACACACCACCACCACCGCCGCCAACCACTGGCCACCACAGCCGCCACCGCCAACCACTTGCCCCACCGCCACCACCGGCCACCAGCGCTTCCAACCACCGGCCACCACCACCACCAGCCATCACCACCATAATTATTTTTACATTTCATTTTTTCGTCTTTTACTATCTAACAAATAACACAAAGTAATGATTCATTTCATTCCTAAAGAGTAACCAAACAGGACAATGCAATGTAATGATTTATTTCATTCTCTCATCAATTCCATTCTTTAATTCATTCCATTCATTCGTCCATTCAATTACCAATACCAAATAGACCCTTAGTGTATTATTATCCATATCACACTCATGTATTTATATATGTTAATCATTAAATCTCAACTCCTACTTATTTGTTTACTCAAGAGTCATGTTTTAGTCTTAGGGTGTTAGAGTTGTTTCGAATGGGAAGGATTGCGAGAAACGTGGAGATGAGGTGGAGGGTGATGATTTACGATGAAAGTGAAAGTGTGGTTTGGATCAGTGGAATTTGTTGATATTTACCGGATTGAGAGAAAAACAAAGAAAAACAAGAGAGGGTGAGCCAGGGAACTAGTAGTGAAGAAAACCGAGAACACCGCCAACCCAATTATAGGAGAAAAAGGAAAATCAGAGTAAATCGGATCTCCGACTACGACTCCATGTCCCCTTATGATGGATAAACCTAAAAAAGTTTCTTAAGGACACGTCAAAAGTTGATTTTAGAGTTGTTTTCTTTTTATCTTTTTTTACAACTTAAAAAATAGTTCAAAATCTCTCAAAAATATATCTAGAACTTACTTTATGTTTTCTGAAGTTGCAACTTACCATCTTAACTGATACCATCTACTATCTTCTTCAGTGTAAGACTTGTTATTAAGTGCATCTGATGTGAAATAAATAGAGTGTCGTCTGAGAGGAAAGGAAGTGAGAGTGGCCTAAAGATACTTTGATTTTATAAAAGAACTAGGTTATAGATCCGTGTATTACACGGGTAGAAAATCATAAAATCTCATATTAATAGTAGAAAAAGATAAAATCAAACAAAATTGACAAAAATGAAAAATATTTATTATGTACAAATATATGTAATAAAACTATAATTAGAATTCAAAAATATGTAAATACTTCTTTATACGCAACATTTGTTGTTGTGTTTGTAATTTTACCCTCTTTATAAGATATCAAGAACTTGAATCCATCTTTGCTTTAACTCTGGACAACATCATATAAAATTGACCATGTATAAACACCGACTGCTTTAGATACAAACCAAACTTAAAGAGCGATTGGCCCTAACTTTTATTTATGATAAGAAAATACTTATTTATAACTTGCATTTAGCTCAGATTTGGTATTCTTCTAATGAGCAGCGATAACTCCTTGCAAACTATACTTTCTAAAGCTCCTGCAACAATTGTAAAAATCATTTAAAAAATGACATTCCTTATTAATATTGTAGTTGCAGTATTATAACATCCAAAGTATGATGCAACAAAAACAAAATTGTATCATTTTAGTTAGGCGTTAAAAATCAACATAATAACTTACAAAAAAGTAAAAGAAAATAAAAAAAAAATTTGGATAGTGTCTACTCAAGAAAGTTGTTTAATTTCAACCCATTTATGCTGAACAAATTAGTTCAAATGGGTCAAGCTAAGCTAAAACATTGATTAAAAAGTAAAATGGGTCAAACCGAGTGAAACTCAAGAAGTGTTGTGATGCTTATAGTTTTTCAAAATATATCTTTCTAAAATCTCACAAAGTTCAAAATTTAAATTTTAAAGTTGAAAAAACTAAAAACTAAAAATCAAAGTAATACAGTAAACTAAAATTCAAAATTTAAATATATCGCTACTACTAAATTCAAATATTAAATTAAGCATGTCAAATATAATTATTTAAATTAATATACAAATCAAATTAGTTCAATAGATGTTAATTTCTACATCTAAAAAGTCAATAGAATTAAAACACCTCAAAAGATCATAAAGTTAAATTATTAACAAAGACTAAAACAGAAAACCTAAGATTGTGTAATATTTTTTAAAAGTTTTAAAAATTGAAAATTAAATTAAAAAACAAAACAAAACTATATTTGTAGAGTTTAGAGAGAATTGTAGAAAAAAAATTAGTGATGAGAGTTTCATAACGCCAAACACAATAAAAAAATTAAAAATAAAAATAAAAAAAACTTTTATGTATCTAGAATTTAAAAATGAATATAAAGTTTATTTCTTTCTAAAAAACGTCAAAATATATTTAGTATTCAAGTAAAAGCAGCTAAAAACTTTTTTTGGGCGATGACGTCCTTATGATAAAAATATAAGGATTACACTTTCAAAAACTTGAAATTTTTTAAAAGAATATTATCAAAAAAAATTTACGCTTTATTGTTGATTGAATATTTTAAAACTGGAGCCTTGTCTTTTTTTTTTTTTTTTTGAAGTTGTCAAAATTTTGTTTCAAGATGTTAGCGATATTTGTGCTTACTGTAACACCAATCAAAAAAAATTTTAAATCCCTCACCCACATTTTGAGATATATGGATAAGTCAAAGGTTAAGGGTCAAATGACAAAATTACTCTTTTAGTTATTTTAATTTGGGTGGGAATTTGCATGTGAGAGCGCTTCTGGTGATGGCACGTGTCACGTCATGTAAACGTTTATTAGGATTAGATTTCATTTAGCGATTATCTTGTGATATTATTAAGCGCTAGTTATAAAGTGCATCTAATGTTGAATAAAAAGAGTGTCGTTAGAGAGAAAAGAGGAAGCGAGAGAGACCTAAATATACTTTTATTTATATTTTTTTTTCTTTTTGTGATTCTCACGTGATATTATTTTCTTGTGAACTTACTTTTTCAAAAATTATATGATTCATAGTTTAAATTAATATTATTAGAAGTTAGATGATATTTTGTTAAGACTTAAAAGTACATCCCTAGAACATTTTTTCTAACATTCAAGTGTTTTTGTATATAATTTATTTATATTTACTGTAATTTTATAATCTACAAATAAGAATATACTTTACTTATAAATTATATAAGATATAAATAATATATATTCTTTCTAAATATTATCCTTTAGTTTTTCTATATTCCTTTTAACTTTTTTATATTTCTCTAGGCACAAATTTTATAGAAAAATATATATTTTCATCAGTCACCGAAGCAATGGGGTCACTAAAAGTGGTTGGGCTTGAAAAAGGCATTTGAATCCATTGTCCAGAAATAGATGCATACGTATCATCCCCGTTATAAGAGCATAAGATGCTTATATTTATATGAGTATGTGTCATATATTATAGGATATAATTGTGAGTGGTTGTGAGTGAAGAAGGGAGAAAATTTATGAGGATTGTATCATGATTCTTCATATTTGGAGAAATACGGTACAACTCCCATTAATTTTTTAATATTTTTAAAAGTGGTTGGGAGAGGAGATGGGAGAAAAAAATAAAGATATAAAAAGTATTATTTAATTAAAAGAGAGAGTAAAAAATAGAATTTTTAGTGTAAATATGAGTATGAGGATAAGTAAGCTAGGATGAATGCTCTTATTTTTCAAATATAGATATTCTAAAATTAGAGAAAATGATAATATATTGGGGATAATCCGTATAGCAACGTATGAGTTATATACAATCAAAACAAATATCAAAATAACATTTTTATGTTAAATTTCTTACTCTATTGTGTGTGCAACACATTTCTCATATAAACTTATGAGTATTATGCTTTGGAATCTAAGATTCGACCTGGACAAGAGCACCTCACAGGAGCCTACGCTAAGTAGTTATAATTGTTGTGTTTCGGCGAATTTAAAGGAACCTTGGTGAGCAAGTTGAAACATAGATGAAAACAATATTATGTCTCGTACTATTTTAAGCGAACGAATATAAGTAAAGTAAAAATAAGCAAAAATACCCAGAAAAAAAAGGCGGCCACAGGATTCGAACTTGTCTCACAAACAAACGGGATGCGCTAAATGGCCCCTCCATCTCCAACTTTGTGAGTCTTGATCTCCATTTGTATAGAATCAAATTAGTGGTTCAATCGCCAAAACAATACAAGAGTTTTCTTATATTAATATGGAATTATGTATAGAATCATTGAAAACTCCTCATTGTTGTGAAAATTTTGCGAATACTTATAAAAACATGTTAAGATTAATCTAAAACATTATTTGTAAATTGACTTGTGTTAAAAAAATTACATGTATAAATTAACATGGCTTACACTGTTTAATTTATAATTTACATATCTAAGTTTATTGTGTAAATATTTTAACATAAGTGAATTTACACACATATATAAAAAAATGGTTAAGTATTCCAACTTAAACATGTTTAGACTGCCATGCAACCCCCTCTACCTTTGGGTTACGATACATAGAAATAAAAGATATTATATATGTGTAATAATTTATTTGTACGATAAAAAATTATTTGACTTAATATTGATTAGTTTTTGGAAGATATTTTTATGAGGTTTTCAAAATAAGAAGTTTAGTTTTCATTTGAATCACCTTTATACAACTAAACACTAATAAAACAATAATTTACGTTTATCTTATCATATTATTAGCCATCCAACCCCATAATTAGTTTGCTATGTCTAGAACAAGCTTTTGTCTCGCTTAAACATTGTAGGACCAATACAATGCAATCGATATGATAGAAGAAAATGAAGTCTGCTTTAATAAAATAAAATAATTATTAATCATATGATTATGTTTTAATATGTTTATATCATCTCCACTTAAGCTTCACATATGATTGTCCACATGATATTATCATAATAAATTTGCAATTTTAGTAAAATTGTTGACTTCAAAAAAGTTTCCATAATAACTCCTATTTAATACGATACTAATCAATATAATTTTTTTCTATAAATAATATTACATTAAAAATACTCTACTTAGACCTAATTTTGTTAAAATACAAATTATTTTGTAGCTAATAATTTTTTAAACTAAAATCCTTTAAAAATATATATAAAAAAGTTTATGGTTATTTATGAATAATAATTTTTTTTTCTTTTTATACTATTGTTTATAACTTAAATATGTTAGTTATATAAAATTATTTTATTGATCTGTTATCTTTGCATATATTAAATTATGCATATTAATAATGTATTATATCATTTTTTTCAATGTGTGTAACTCACTGGTATCTAACCTAATGTTTTATATGTGTAATCACTAAAATAATTTGGATTCTCAACTTATTTACTTCTTTTGTTTAATTTTCTGTCAAAACTTATAAAAAATTACTTAAACTATTGTAATTTCTTGAACGAAATTACTTTATGCTTTATAGAGTTATCATCGAACTTTAACCTAAATAGTTTACGATATATATTTTTAAATTAACTTGTAATATATCTTTAGACATTTTATTAACAGCAATTTGTGTCTCCATCAATAGTATTGTTTATTAAGCAATAACCGATTAAAAAAAGAGGGCATTGTCACGTGACATGTCTTGTTTGCCTTTTTTCCCCCCTCTTTTTAAAAAAGACCAGTAATCATTTTTATCGTAAGTTTTAACGTAAATTTTAATTGATACGGAAATATATAAATCATCAAAACTACTTAATGTTAAACGCTGCAAGTTATCATTCTTATTTTGGGAAAACTTTATAAACAGTAAACAAGTTTTAAAAATACTCAAATTAGGTCATTTATATTTATATTTGTTTCAATAAGATCATTGATATTTTTATTTGTTTCAATCAGATCACTAAAGTTTTAATAGATCATTGATATTTTTATTTGTTTCAATCAGGTCACTAAAGTTTTAATAGATCATTGATATTTTTATTTGTTTCAATCAGGTCACTAAAGTTTTAATAGTGTTCCAGGTAGCTCACTTATATTTTTTTTCAAAATCTTTAAATAATTCACAATTTTTAAAAATGATTCGATTCTTTATAAATATTGTTAATATTTTATATATTTAATTGTTTTTAAAATACTTTTATAATTTATGAGTGATCTAATTAGAACAATTTTGAAACTTTAGTGATCTGATTGGGACAAAAAAAAATTTATAAGTGACCTAATTGAAACAAAAAAATTATGAGTGATCTGATTGAGACAATTAAATTTATGGGAAAATTACTAAAATGACCAATTGACCAACCCAAATTACGAAAATAACCATTGACCATTCAAAATACGAAAATAGACTTTTGACTTTAACCCTTGCCACCGGCGAGGAAAATTCATGATACCTCCCCAGTATCCCTCGCCCACGTGTCCGTATCTCACCCATGTGTATATTGCGTATTTTTAAAAATAAAAAAATAAAAAAGCGAGGGGTCCGTCAAACTAGGCTAGGGATTTGACCTATCCTCGCCCATGTCAGCTAGGTCACTTTGTTCCAGGAGAGGGATTGGACCTACATCTCGCCCACGTCACCAGCCATGTCAGCGAGGAACAAAGAAATCGAGGCGAGGGGCGAGAAAACCGAGGCGAGGGATGTGACATGCCCCTCGCCAGGTCAAATCTGACATGCACGACTATAGAGGCGAGGGATAGGTCAATTTCGGCGAGGGATGTGACACTGCCTTCGCCACGTCAACGAGGGCCCATTTTTCGAGGCGAGGGCACCTTCATGAGGTCGAGGAGCATTTAAATGAGGGGTGGGGGACCATGTGTTGATGTGGGGACTCCGAAAATTTTTAAAAATCTAAAAAGTTTGTTTAACAAATCTTACGAAAATTGTTTAAAAATTGTTTAGAAAATCTTCCAATTTCAGAAAATCGCGGTGATGGAGCACGAGGTTAGTTTTTGTTTATTACTTTCTACTTTTACTGTTATTTTTATTCTTTATTGTTTTTCTTATATTGAAGTTGTTTATTATTTTTATGCATGGTTTTTATGCATCCAATAGTATTACTATTAGATGTAATGTAAAAGTTGCAAAACAAATTTATAATAAACTAAAAGAAAATCCTGATCAACTTGTTATGTTTAACGGCATATGTTTTGCAAAATGGTTACTATGTGAATGAATTATTAATGATGCATCACTTATTCATTTGATATTACAAAAGCAAGTTCATACCGAAAATCTGGAGAACGGTATCAACTTTTCAATTAATGGACAAAACCTCCAATTTAGGCGTAAAGAATTTTGTATTATTACCAGGTTTAAATTTGGTGATATTACGCATTAAATTTTTCCTACGAGTACAATTTTTCTCGATACCGTTTTTCATAAAAATGGAATAATTAAACCTATGTTAGATGATTTAAGAGAGGTTTTTGATAACAGGTTACACATGTTAAATTATGCAACCGTAATAAAAGTTTGTTTATTATTACTTGTACAACAAGGTTTTATGGGATTAGAAAGAAAAAAAATTTAAACAGTCAACTTCTAGATTTAGTTAATGATTTAGGGGCATGGAATGAATTTCCGTGGGATACATATATTTGGAATCATAATTACTGTAACGCCCGCCTCCCAGGGCACACCCTAGGGAGCGTTACGCGTCGGATATACAGAACACATAGTAATCAGAGAATACATAGCGGAAGTCAAACAATAATTATAAATTATAGCGTATTATACATCTGTCTTCTAATACAATACTAATATTACATCAACTTAACTATAGAATAGATCCAAATCCACGGCAACACATTAGTCATTTATTTCCTCATGAGCTTAGTCCATAATCTCTTATTCTTGTAATCACCTAGCCCCTAGGATGTGTGTCCATAAAATAAAAAAATTTGGGACTCAGCATAAAGCTTGTGAGTTCATGAACATAGTATTCTTCAAAATTCAAAACATATTAATATTGACTATTGTATCAAGCAGATACAACCATGGCAAACAGATAGGAACAGAGTAAGCACAGTATAAATTCACATAACCATGCTATGTATACAAACTTTACTGGCTAAAGCAGAATCATACAAGCAGCCCTCAAGCATCCTATCAAGTATTGCCACATATCACAGATGTTATTGATAGTCAATTCTTCAATTATTACCAGTTATCAGAACATCACAACCCGTTTTATAAAACAGTTCAGATGGACTCACCCGTTTAGAAGTTGCCCAACAGTTGATAACCTTTTCTAATACAATCTGGTAATATCTCTAAGTCCTGATACAGTTTAAATAATCCTAGGTTAGGTAATGATACAACTAATTAGTTATTGTAATGATTGGATATTGGTTTACGCTACCTTGTTTAAGCATGGGTGATCAGTCCATGCCTAACTAAGGCTAGGCTACCCAATAGCCACTCCTAACAATAACCCTAACACCTAAAAATAATAATACTAATAATACTAAATCCACTCCTAATAATAATAATCTAAAATAAATAATAATTAACTTGACATAAATTTAAACGAACACATACCTTAAAACTATCTACGGCAATTTGATGTAGAGTCTCTCTACTCGCGCTCCTACCCGAGCTCTAAAAATGACTAATAACAATACCCAACGGGATATCGATTACATGGAATTCTCTTTATAATAGAGCGTTTCCAAGAAAACTTATAATCTAAACTCAACCTATAAGGTCTCTATTTATAAAAGTTTCTAACAGCAGTACTTTTCTCTTTAGCTCATATGGGATCACAATTTGAGCAGCTTCCTTGCGTTCAAATGCTTACATTGCACTTCTTATGAATTAAAATATTATATTATTATTATATTATTATAATTAATTCAGCTGCTTACTTCGTTTTTCTCTTATAACTTTTTAAATATAACGTCTTATAAAATTTCAAATATGTCGTTGAGATGAACTTATTTTTCTCTACGAGTCCATCTAAGTTTCATTAAAAACGGAGCACGTTTAAATATAATATATTATTATATTTATATATATTTAAAGATCTCTCACAACACTAAAACTCGTCTAAAACTTTAAATTTAGAATAGTCATTTCACTCATTAGTTACTCGTTTAACAATATACAAAATGTAAAGTTCATATTTTTTTTATTTAAACTATTACATATGACCCAAACGCTCGGGATGTTACAATTACCCTCATATCTATAATGCTCTTTATAAAAATGAAAGAGAAAAACGAAAGAAAAAGCTAAGATACAGCATTAAATTATTTGTTTCGGCATTTAAGATAATTTTTAATTATATTAATTATTTTTTATTATATACTGAATTAAAATATTTTATTTGTCATAGATTTGGATTTTTGAAGTGTTTCCGATAATGAATAATTATGGGAAACGACATGGGTACGTGCCAAGAGCTATTGATTTGTCTAGTATGAGTTTAATAACGTGTGAACAAGCGTTATGTAAACAATTCAAAGAGGTAAGTTATTGTTTTAATAAATTACAGTAATATTATTTTATTATTTTAATAATAATTCTTTAAAAATTTTCTGGGTCAGTATTTACCGTCAAATATTGTTTCAACACCGTTTGATCAGTCGCTTCAATCATACCGAATAAGCTGTCTTTATTGGGGTGAAATTCCACCTGACCAGCAAGAAATAATATTTGAACATGCTGACCCTGACAGAAATAACGTGTCACACGTTGATGAGTGTTTTGAAACGCAAAATATTTATTCAGAGCAACTACAAAAGCAGAATAATACTCACTTTTGTGACCCGAAAAGAATAGAGGAAATAATTCACAGATTACTCGTAATTATTCATCATATCAATTATTATTATTAATTTTCGTACATATATTATACAAAATTTGTTGATTAAATGTTTTTTTAAAGGATAATTATTTTATAAAAGACAATCCAGAAATGTATACTCCAAAGGATGCGTTTGAAGAAAATTTAGAAGAAGTAAGTATTCAATAAGATTTTATATTTATTAATAATTGATAAATATTCCTTATATTTAAACCTAACTTTTAAATTTTTTTGTGTTTTAGTTTAATACCAATATAAATTATCCACCTCAAATGTTTGTATCTTTCTTTTCTACTGGGCCTAGTATGGAGAAGGTATTACCGTGTTTATATTATTTTTTAATAATTTTTATTATATCGTAATTTATATTTAATAACACACACGTAATTATTTTTTTTAATTTAGATCGTATTGTCTTCTGTTTCTGGGACGCGTACTATAGAAAATCTATTATTTAATTCTTTTGTCATATTTTCTTTAATATTACTTAATTTATTACTTGTTCTTATTATTTAATATTTTAGTTTTTTACTAACAGACAGTTCCGATTGCGTTAAGATAACAGAAACGTGAAATTAAACCATCGGCAGCCGTTAGTTCACCGTTTTTTGTTTTTAAAAAATAAAAAAATAAAAATACCAATCAAAGTAATGTTTTAGAATTATTCACTAGTGGTGATCATTTCACTACTTCTCTTACTGGGGATCGTGATCACGTATCATTATTTTTGGGTGATTTACTTCAAATTGAGATACAAATGGTTGGCTTGAATCGGATGTAAGTATTTTTTTTAAAAGCTTAGTTTTGTTATTCTTAGTTCGATTTAATTAATTTAATTATATATTTTGAGCAGCATATATGGGCGTGGGTGAACTATTTGTTACGAACTAGATCAATAAAAGCACGATGGTGTGCTTATCCTCTATGGTTTACCTTATTTTTATTTGAGATGAAAAAATTATCTTCATACCTTTTTGACTTTTTTATAAAATATTTTAACGTATTATTTGTTACAACTATACATACCAATGAACTTTGTGTTACAACATTGGGTTTTGTTAAAAATGAATTTGCTACAATGGACTGTTACATTATATAACAGGTAACACAATATTTCAATTATTAATTTAATATTTATTTATTTAAAGATCATATATATATATAACAGTATCTTTGATTTTTGATAGTTTGGTAAGATCATATAATACTGAAATTGATTCTATTTTAAAACAAATAGACAGCGTGCTACCAGGATGGTTATACTATCATGGTTTTTTTCAAGATCGGAACATGACAATCTCTATACCCACATCTTTTGAACGAATTACAGTGCCTAACGTACCACAACAAGCCCCTCAATCAGGAGACTGCGATGTTTGGGTGTGTATTATACTACAACGTTTAATTATTGGAGATGAATTATATCCTATTGAAGATGTACGCGTCACTGCTCAAAACTTCCGAGAAAAATTAGCAATTTTATTATATCAAAATTTAACTAATAGATATAAAGTTAAATAAATTGTATATATTTTGTATTTCAATAATTAGTGTTAATGAAAAAAAAATTATTGATATATTTTTTCACTATAAATATAACACCAACACCCTCACACCAATACATTCTCATCACCATATTTTCACACACACATATTATCCTCATCTCTCAAGAATATGATGTTTTCTTTCTTCATAATTCCCTCTCCTAAACCTCCTTATGTTGTTAAATAGGAAGATGCAAAAATGATTCCTCTGGAGATCCTTTTAAAAGTTCAAGCGCATAAGCCTTGCCATGCCAAGCTTGAGCGTACGATATGCTAACTTTGAATCTCTCTTTAATATCATTCATAATTTCTTTACCCCAGTAAATTCGACCGCTATCTTTTAATTGGTCTTTAATGATATGATTCGATACTTTTTTGTTTGCTTGACGAATATTGGGATAAGTTTGTGTTCTTGAACAAGTATGTACTGATTTAAAGTATCTAACTTGAAATATGCTTGTATTTTTAAAACAGTGCGCATAGATACACCAATTACAACCATCGTTACGACATGACGTCTCAAATCTACTTTTTGATGATTTAACCACTTTATACTCAAAACATTGGGTTAGACACATCGTACCCAATTTCAGTTGTAATTCTTCTTTGTTGTTGAAACAATCATCTTCAGAAATAGTTGACAACCCAGAGCTAGTAATTTTGAGTAGATTATTTGTAGGATCCGCTAATGACTCCGGTTGTGAAAAAAACATATCTTCATGAACTTTATACTCGAAATGATAGGGAGGCGGATCCTCTTTTTCATAAAAATCCTGATTTTTTTCGTTTTTATAATCACATTCTTGCTTAACATCACTATAACTCTCGTCATCCACAGGAGTATCGTTTAAATCATAAATAAACTTTTCAGTATCATTTGTAAAATTCAAATTTTTTTCGTGGAGAGCAGAGCTTCTACCAACAGCGGATTCTTCACTGACAAATAACGTAAAAATTTGTTTTGACCATTAAGAACAACATTCATAAAATATAATAAATCTTTATCATCAAATATATCAATAAAATGAGTATAGGTAGACATTTTATACGATAACCATATATAACTTTGAATTCTCAGTTTTGAAGAAATAATATCCTTTAATTCATCAAAGGTTATATTACTAGATAAACTAAGCACATGTCTAACACATTTACCTTTTAATAGTAGATATTCTTCAACACCGTTTACAAAATACCATTTACCACCACTGTATTATATAGGGCAAAATAAAATTAAATTAAACTTTTAATTATTTAAAAAACAATAAATAATTAAAAATCTCGGATTTTTTTGTTTAACAAAAATTATATATTATGGGCGAGGGGGGGCATTTTCGTAGGGCGAGGGATTCTCATAATCCCTCGCTGAGTCAGCGAGGGATCAAGCCACGTCAGCGAGGATGTCCACGTGGGCGAGGGATTATGGGTGATCTTCGTCGACATGCTTTTCTGGGCGAGGGATTCCCATAATCCCTCGCCACGTCAGCGAGGGATGGACACGTGACGGGTTGCGATTGATTTTTTTTCATAAACTTCAATTTTGACCGGTTATTTTAGTAATTCGATTTGGAACGAATTTCTTTAAAACGTTTTGATTTAGAATGATTTTTTTAAATATTTTTAGAGAAAAAAAATTTAAATAAAAGTTCAAAGAAAATAATATCATTGTTTTAAATCTTATAGTCCTTACTCATACGTAATTTCAATAATATCATATTTCAAAATATCATTTTATAATTAATTTTTTATTATTAATTATTTAATATTTTATTTATTCAACCCATGTAATACACGGGGTACTAACCTAGTGATTATATATTGGGGATATATCTATTTTAATAAAGTAAAATAAAGTAAAATAACTATCAAGCACATGACTATTTTTTAGCATTTTCACTTCATCTCCACCTAGTATTGTCCATGTGTCACCACCATAATAAATTTATAATTTTGGTAAAAATCTAAACTTCCAAAAAGTTTCCTTAATAACACTTAATTTAATACTATAACAACTAAGATAATTTCTTTATATAAATAAATATTTAATTAAAAATACTTTAATAAGATTTAATTTGTTAAAATATAGTTTAATTTGTAGCCGATCATTGTTGAAACTAAAATATTTTAAAAAGGTTTATTATTTACGAATAATGATTTTTTATTACTATTGTTTATATCTTAAATATGTTTGTTATATATAATAATTTTATTGATATGTTATATATAACATATATTATATTATACAAATATATATATATATATATTATAATTCTTATTTTTACCCGTATAAATCACGAGTATCTAAACTAGTATAAGTATATACCATCAAATTAAATATTTGTATATTAATATTTGTAACACTTTTTATATGCTCACATTTGCTTCCTTATTGACATGTGGCTTCTTTTACACTTACGTGTATTATATTTCCTATCACACTGGTTTATTTATTAAGTTAAGAATAAGAATTACGTATATGATCTCAATTGTTTACTAAGGGTCGCACTTTTGGTCGTTATCACGCTTTTGGTCCTTATAAAAAATGAACGTAATGTTTTTTAGTTAAGTATACATGTAAAGTTAATTTTACCCTTACAAAATACATTCTTCTAAATATATAGTATCATAGCAATGGATTACCTATAGGGTAATAAGAGTAAAATCAACTGGCCGGTTTGAGATGATTGCAATTCAAGTTGAAACCCTATGTAAGTTGCAATCAATTAGTCATTGTTGTGTATTCGTTGTTAGCCTTTAGGACAGCGGGAGCACCTATGGGTAGTGTGCTACCGGCGGGTTCAACGGATACACCGCTCCAGGTGTTGCTGGTTGTGCTTGAGAATAAGACTGAGGGTTGAACGTTAATTTTACCGTATAATTTTTGTAACGATATTTTTAGATACAAATTATAAATATGTAAATATTTATATTATGTAATTATCTCGGTGATTTAAGCGGTTACAAAGTGACCAAAGCAAATGAACTCACTAAAAGTGGTCGTACTATTAAAAGGGATTTGAATCCTTTGCTGTGAAATAGATGCCACAAATAGTTTTATTACTTCTATATATATCTTTTTTTATTTTTATTTTTTATAATTAGATAAAAAAATTTTACTATAATAAAAGAATAACTTTAGATGATACGTGGCAGTACCACAATCATCCTTACCGAAATTTTGCCACCTCTCTCCCCTATAAATAATTACTTTAATTACTAATAATAATATTTAACATTTTTTTAGATTTAATAAATTAAGAAAAAAATCTATTTATTAATGTTATTTCTAAATAAACAATTTTTTTATAAAATAATTAATTTTTCTAAAGCATAAAACTTTTTAAAAATATAAAATATTTTAAAATTGATATTTTTAAAAAGCTAATCTTTTAAAACCAAAAACTAAAAATGGGAGTTATAATAAGAAAAATTTTAAAAATGACATTTTATACGGTTTGTTTTAGAACAAAATATTTTAAAAAAAAAATTAAAAACTGATATCACTGTTTTATATTACTTATAATTATTATACATAATTTCAGTTATATCATATATTAAAATATCATTCTATAACTCAATAAATTTTATTATATTAATATTTTATTTATTCAACCTGTGTAATACACGGTTTAGTAAAGCTAGTGATAATATATACGGGTTAATATGTATAACATAAGTTATATACTTTTACAATGGAGAATGATCCAATGTAAATTAAAGTAAAAAGTTGCTAAAATAACATAATAAAGTTATACAAGATCTATTGACTTTTGTCTTATTGTTATATGCCCTTGCTGCTAATTAAACCATAACCACAAAATGAAAAACGGTGTATTTGATGTTTAATTTATCTCCAACTTTGTGTTGGGATTAAGAATGGCCAGATCGTCTCGTAATTTAATGGACACAACCTTACCCACAAAAGAACCATAATAGAAGAGGTTAAATATAACAATTTATAACCATGGTGTATATTATCACAAAGTAATATTAATAAAAAAACAAAGAACTAAAAGCAATATGATGAACGTTACCACAAAAGAACCATAATTAAAGAGGTTAAACACCACAACTTGGCATGGCATATATCATCACAAAGTAGTATTTATTAAAAAATTAATAATATCTAAAAGCATTGCAAATGAAATGAATGAGAACATGTAAGCGTATGATGACAATGTTATTAACCATAAAACATAATTGTATTGGCTTGTGATCGTAAGGTAGATTAGAATGTTGTCCAAGTTATCATATAATGTAATTGTTCTATGCTTCGCGTATACAAAGAGTATCGACCATAAGGTCTCCCTTATTCAAGAATCATTTGTTCATAAGCATAAAGCGTCTAACTAAATCTAATTAAAACATATATAAAAATGGGTCATTAAACATAATAAACTCAATCTCAAGTCCAATTCCGAATTTCCGATGCCATCAGTGAACTATTTAACATTAAAAATAGCATATATGTTTATTAAGTAAAACTCAATTCATAAAAGCAAAACAATGGTCAACAATCTTATTTATAAAAGTAACAGTTATTTTTGTGATAAATACTATCAATTAATCAACTTATAAAATGATTACCACCAAACTCTCAGTTGTTAAATATAATTTTATATCAACATAAAAGGGTTATTTAAAAGCATATTTCTCCAAAAAATTTAAAAGCTTCTACCTCCATAAAAATATAAAATATACATAGGTTTATTATTTAAAGAATATATGCTAAAAATGAAAACAAAAGAAAAAAAAAAGAATATATTCAGCCAAAATAAAAGAAAGAAATGAAATAAAGCAAATTCCAGAAAGTTGTTTCATTTGCAATCCTCCATCAGAAAACAATAATTGCTTGTTCGGACCACAAATAAATAAATAAAAAATCTAAATCGTAATTTCAAAATTTGTATTGTTATTTCTGGTTGGCTTTTATGTATATAATTTTATTTAAGTATTCAGATTTAAAATCATTGTTTATGCAATGCTTTGTAATTTCCATGAAATACAATATATACTTTTAAATTTTGTTAATATATAACGTTATTTTCTTTATAAAATAAACATGGTTACAAATTATAATTCTTTTTAAATTTGCACTAAGGTGGATTAGAAAGTTGTTACAATTTTTAGCTCACAGAGTACACCAATTACAGATATAAATAGGAATTAATAAATTTACGAACTAAATAAACTATTTTCTTATCATATAGTGAACGAGAAGGAGAAAATGATCGTGGTTTATAGAGTGGAAAATACATGATTGTCTCATATCTTATCTATTCGTTTATATATTATCTGATAGCGAAAAGATAGTTCTTTTATTTATTGTATTTATAATTATACTTATTTATTTAATTATTCATGTATACATTAATTCTTCCTTCACGAAATAAGCAGAAAATTCATGTACGGCTCAATTAGTTGAAAGGTTCATACTTCAAGTTTTTTTCAACCAAATCGTCTTTCATGATGATATTGTATTATTGTTTCCATAAATGCTTCTTTAAAGCTTGAGTGGCGTGGTTTGTGGCATGCTTTAGCTTCACATTTGTAACTATAAACGCCCAAGGTTTGATAACAGCGGCTCATTATTGTTTCAAACTTCTCTAGGTAAACATCTTGATTGATAATTACTGCTCCAAAAATAATTAATTTTAAACATATTTTGTTTTTCTCATATAACTTTTTAATCCATAACATTTTATAAAAATTTGAATATATCGTTGTGACGTACTCATTTTTATCTATCTATTATGTAGAAATTGTTTAAACCCCTCTGTCATAATATATAAGTAATTAATGCCCGACTATATGAGTTCTAAAAGTTGGTTAAGCTTTCAATTTTTATATTTTTTTTTTGTTTACATCTTACAACGTTTAAAAGGTGATGTTTTATAAAATTTTGGATTTAACATTGCGACATGCTTTACTTTTATTAATTTTTTGACAAATTTTTTTTGATATTTAAGCTTTCAATTTTTTGTTTTTTTGTTGATTCGGCTTTTAAATGCACCATCGCTACGTATAAGTTTTTGATATTTAACACAACGTTTAACTAGCTAACAAACTATGCATACACGTCGCCTCGTCAACCCCCTCCCCCCCCCCCCACCCCTCCCTTCGCGCTGACGTTTGCGTATGGTGTTTTTCTTCGGTACACAACGTGTAAGTATTTGGTTTTACCGCATCACAATGAGCAAGTTCTTACACTTTTTTTAATTCAGTTTTTATGGTGCTACTAGTATCTGTACGTTTAGACATCTAAAACGGCTCGTAATCCACCAATGAAGTATGCATACACACCATTTTGCATAACTGAAGTCAACATAACTTTTTTAATTAGTTTATTTTCTGTTAATTTTTTAATGAGCCACAACGTGTAAAGATTTTATTTGACGCACCACATTATGACGGTTTTTAAAAAAAATTTGTTTCTTGTTTGTTTGATTTTTTTAAATATCATCACTCAACGTATTTTAAATATTTAAAACAGAACTTAACATGCTAACGTAATAACCATATGTGTCACATCATGTGTGCACAAACGCTAATTACCATGAATTAGTATCTAACCCCACTCATTGGAGTGAGGCGTAAAACCGTACCACATAGCGTCAATATCACACTGTTGCTAGCGATTATCAACACCAGAAAAACTCATAAAACAAATAAAATAAAACCGAAGAAAAAATAAACGTAAAAACTTTAAACCATGCATGTACGTTGCGGCACGTTAATGTGTATAACTTAGAACGAAACGTATTACGCAACGCGGTCGTGAAACATAAAAAATAGGTATAAAATTGTTAAACCACATACGCATGTGACTGTATGAAAAGTATATAAGACTAAAGTTGAACATAAAAAAAATATATTAGAGTTAAATGTAAAAGATGAAAACTATAGGGTTAAAAGTGAAAAAAAAAAAAACAAAATAAAATACATTCTATAAAACATAAAGTACAAACCATAATATATAACTAAGTTAATAACTAGTATTACATAAATTAGAGTAAATTACACGGACAGTCCTTGGGGTTTGCGCCTATTGCAACTTTAGTTCCAACTTTTAAAAAATTACAGATGAGGGCCTAAAGTATGCATGTTTTGCACACACGTAGTCCCTAACACTAACAGATGTTAACAGTTAAGTCTATATGAAATGACCATAATACACTTAACTTTAAAATAAATTTACTTAAAATCATATTAAATAGTGGGACCCACATTATAAAAAACAAAAATAGATCAAAACAATTACCACACCCACCCCTTCTCCCGATGCATATTCAGCCAGCACCACCGCCACCTCCGATGACATACCAACAGCCACCGCCATCACTATCACGCCACCATCATCTTCATCTCTTCATACCATCATCACCACCATCGCACTCTAAACCCTTTTTTAGGGGTGCAAATGAGCCGAGCCCGAGCTCGTATGGGCTCGAGCTCGGCTCGTGATGACTTAGGAGAGCTCGAGCTCGAGCTCGGCTCGTTTCGAGCTTTATTTTTAAAGCTCGAGCTCGGTTCGACAAATACTTTTTAAAGCTCGAGCTCGGCTCGGGCTCGACTCGTTTATTTATTTAAATATTATTTTAATATTTTTATATTTAATTTTGATATATATTTATAATTATATATTTCATATATAACATTATTCATATTATTTAATTGTTTTTATCATAACTTTATATATAATAGATATTATTTATATAAGATATTTAATAAATTACATAAAAATATATAAATAAAAAGCTCATTTTGGCACGCGAGCCGGCTCGAGCTCGATACGTAAAGCTCGGGCTTGGGCTCAATAATTAAATGAGCTTTTTTTCAAGCTCGAGCTCGGCTCGAGCTCGATAAAGCTCGGCTCATTTCAAGTTTTTTATCGATCCGATCTCGAGTAGCTCACGAGCGGCTCGGCTCGTTTGCACCCCTACCTTTTTTTCTCCTAACCACCACTAGCACCGTCCCATCCTTCTTTTTGCGTGAAACCACCGGACACTCCCACCGAAAGAACATGAACCCGACCACCCTACGCATCCCTTTAAAACCTTCAGACCTGATTTGTAACCATCATCACCACCATCTCAGATCTCGCAGGTCAGATCTGAAAATGATATTTCTGAAACAAAAAAGTCTTCATTCTTATTTTGGGTCTCGTTTTTCTGGTGCTAAAAGCAGGTATTTGGTGACGATTATGACTAGTGGTGGTGCCGTTAACAGGTGGTGGTGATAGCGACCAGTGGTAGTGGTTGTGACCGATGGTGGTGTTTGATGTCTTATATGAAGGTGAAGAGATGGTGGAGTAGAGTGATAAAGAAGAAGAGGAAGATGTTGCAGATGAAGATGAAGAAGATGAAGATGAAGATGCAGGAAAAAGAAGATGATAGAGGTGAGGTGATGTGAGGTGGGTGGGATAGGGGTGAGGTAAGTAAGGTTAAATTTTTTTTTAAGTTTAGGGGTGTTTTGGTAATTTCACATTGACTTAACAGATAAATTTAACCTTTGTTAGTGTCAGGGACCATTAGCGTGCACTCTTGCATAGTATAGGCCCGCATATGTAATTTTTAAAGATATGAACTAAAGTTGCTATACGCGCAAACACCAGGGACTGTCCGTGTAATTTACTCTATAAATTATTATTGATGCACAACCTTGCATTTGTGCAAAGGGGGTGTTTTTAAATTAATGAATAATGAAAAGGTATATATAGAATAATAAAAAGAGTAAATTACCATTTGCATCTCTGATGTTTGGGCATTTTAACCACTTGCGTCCTTGCAGTCTCAAAATTGCCATCCGCCCCCTGACGTTTCATTTTATTTCCATTTGAGTCTTTGTCATTTTGTTTTTATTTCCATTTAAGTCCAGATAACTAACACCGTTACTTTTCCAGTTAAAATTATTGTTAAAAAGACTAAATTACCCCTCATCACCACCATAACAACTGCATATCATCACCTTCATAGCCCTCATCACCACCACCACCACAATCCCCATCACCACCATGACAGCCACCCATCATAACCTTCGAAGCCACCCATCACCACTATCATAGTCCCTTTCATCACCTCCACAGCCCCATCACCACCTTCACAACCCCATCACCACCACCGCAGCCCCATCATCACCACCATAGCCCCCATCACCACCACCGTAGCCACCTATCACCACCACCGCAGCCCCCCATCACCACCACTGCAGTCACCCATCACCACCACCTTCACAGCCACCCATTACCATCACCACTACAACCACCCCATCACTCTAGCCACCCATCACCACCACCATAGCCCCCATCATCACCACCACCGCAGACACCCATCACCATAACCGTAGCCACTATCACCACCACTGCAGCCCCCATCACAACCACCTATCACCACCACCACCGTAGCCCCATCACCACCACCATAGCCCTCATCACCACCACCGTAGCCACCTATCACCATCACCGCAGCCCCCATCACCACCACTGCAACCACCCATCACCACCACCACCACCACCACAGCCACCCATCACCATGACCATCACTGTAGCCCCCATCATCACCACCACCGTAGACACCCATCATTACAACCGTAGCCACTATCACCACCACTGCAGCCCCCCATCACAACCACCCATCACCACCACCAAAACCCCTATCTCCACCACCATAGCCGCCTATCACTACTAGATCTGCGATTTTTACCAAAACACCCTTGGCCACCACCATGTTTCACCCTTCCACCACTAGATCAGCTTATCTAGAGTAACAATTTCACATCTTGTTGGTTATGGACTATCAATTACACACACAAAGAAAAGAGAAGAGAGGAGAAGAGATAGGGGTGGCGGTGGTTCTTCTGGTCGTGGAGGTGGCGGTGGTGTGGCGACGGTGGTGGTGCGGCGACGACGGTGGTTGCGGTGGCAATGGTGGTGGACATAGAAAGGGAGAAGAGAGAGGAGATAGAGAGAGAGAGAAGAGAAGGGTTGGAATGTGTGTATTTTATTTAATTAATAAGTGTATTTTTGTCATTTTATAAAAATTAACGGAAAAATTTAATGACGTTAGTGTGTTAGACTCAAATGAAAATAAAAATAAAACGTTAGGGGGTGGTTGGAAATTTAAAACTGAAAGGATACAAATGGTTAAAATAGACAAATGTTAGAGATGCAAATAATAATTTAATCGAATAAAAAATTTCAAAATGACTGACATATTTTGCCTTGTTCTTATGCCTCTCTTCGAGCTGTCAATTTTGTTATTTGAAACTGTATACTGCTTTGCATGTTGCGGGGAAAAAAAGGTTTTCAGAAGGTTAATTGCATCTTGTAACAATATTAGAATATATATCTAAGTAATTATTAATCACAGTTTTATACAAATATTATACACAAAAAAACTCAAAAATTAATAAAAAATCTTAAGGATTTTTTTATATAAGGCTTAAAACCAATGGCCAGGAATTGAGGTTTTCTACCTAGCTACGATAAAGGATAACGTCAACAATAAAGAATTAAATTAAATTAAATTAAAAAAATAAAAAATAAAAGTTGTGGAAAAAGCAAGGCGTATTGACGAGGCAAAGCGGTGTTTGATTGACTCGGTTCTTTATTAACGTCATCCATTTCACCCGCAATGTGTTTTTCAATATTTTATATAAGTTTTATATTTTTACTAAATACTAATCCAGTGAAAGTTCTTAAAAATTACTAACTTCTATTAAAAAAAAGTTTAGAACTTGTGTTTTATACATATTATTCCTTTTATACCATTTTTCATAATATTTCTAGAAAAAGTTGCCTTAAGAGTTTCGCAATATTTAGTTACACCATCAGGAACATACAGTTTTTGCATCACGGTCATGAATTCTTCAAAAATAACATGATTTTGTTTTTGCATTTGATCTTGTTTGTTTATCGTCTTCCCCCGCCACAGATGTTCTTATCAATCAATAAAAAATCATATTACAACTTCTGGTTCAAGTAGACGAAAACAAATTACATTAGATCATAACTTCTCGTATTTGTTTTAATTGAATCGGAAACAAATCATTGAAAGAGAGTATTTTTCAACACTCTTGATTTGATTCAAGATATTTATAAAATAATATCAAAATATTTATATACAGGTGGACTTAGTATATCAGTTATCACACACCCATATATCTACAGTATTTTTAAAGAAAGATTCTTTATTCAAACCGGACGTGAATCTCAAGTTTCAATGCGCTTAAGTCTCTTCCAAACAAACCGACACGTTTCTATCCATATATTTTATATTTTCTTTTAATAAAAGCAAATTTTATATATTTTTTTGATTTAATGATAAAGTGTTTTAACAGTTAAAATGTTATTGTAATAATTTATTTTTCAGTTTTAGTTTATCGGTTAAAAATCCTCTTCCAAATTTCTTAAATTTAGTTAAACTTTAAGTTCTAGTTTAGCAGTTAACGTGTTTTAACCCTTAAATTTTCTTTTTTGTATAATAATAGTGTTGTAACCGTTAAAACTTTATGATATAATACTTCTCCTGAACTGATAAATTTTTTTTTTGAATACGAACAGATGCTCATCTCAAGTTTCAATACTTAAATATCTTATTACCCTCTAAACTATTTTGGCAACTATTTTCTTCTTTTAACTTTTATCTTTACCAATACCTTTTAGAGGTAACTTTTCTAGAAGGTCCGTTAATTTCCAGGAAACCTCCGGTCGTCATATTTATATACCTATCAGGTAAATTAAGTTTATTTAGTACCGATAATTCTAATCTTTAATTTAAGTGGTTGGTGTGAGATATTTTTAACATCTATCTATATTAATAAAAGAAAGTTTTTATATGTCACTTGTTACAATTCTAGAACTCTAAATTTTATTTTCCCATTTCTCTCTTCTAATAAATATTACATTAACTACAAATGATAGTATTTAGTTCTTTTCAAATTAAAAATATTTTTTTATTAAATAAAAAAAGAGATCTTTCTACAAATGCAATTTGTAAAGAAATAATTTTTTATTAAATAAGAAATTTTTTCAAATAAAATATCAAAGTTTTAAAAAACACAATATATTTTAAAACATGTGGTATTTAAAAAATAAAATTCTTATGAAACAAAAATAATTAAATTTCAAAGTTATAATAAAGAAATATTAAAAGTGACACCATTTTAAAACGGTTTGTTTTGAAACAATTTGTTTAAAAACTAACTTTTTTTGAAAAAAAAAATTAAACAAAAGTTTAAAAAATAATATCGTCCTTTTATCACTCGTACGTAATGTTAATCATGTCTTATATTAAAAGATTATTTTATAATTCATTAATTTTTATTAATAACTATAATATTTTATTTATTCAACCCGTGTAATACACGGGATACTAACTTAGTAAATGTTATATATCAAAGCTATTAAAGAAACTAAACTAAAGGTAAACATGTATGACATAACCAACCAAATTTAGCAGTTTAAACTGTACTTTGTTACATATTAGCACCTAAGAAATTATCTAGTTTCATTAATATATGAAATGTTTTGAGTTCAAGAGTTACACATGAGTATATGACAATAATAGTTTTGGTTTTAAGTTGAGCTAGATGGTTTTTCATATAAGATGAGTTTCTTCTCAAGAGTTGTATCATATTCGAACATGATGAGAGCGAACTGATGTACGAGCTTTTATTCGAGAACGTGCCAGTTTAATGGCCCAATGTTCTGTATTTGAGTAGTGGTGATGATCGGGTGTGTTAGTAGTCCTTTAATGATCAAATTAACCGTTATAAAAAAATTAAGTTTATTTAACATTTATTTACACCAAAAGCCTTTTAATATGACAGTATTATAATGTGTAGTAAAGAATATTAATAATAATCTATGTGTAGTAAAGAATAGCTCATTGTGGATCTTCATTAGAATAAATCTACCAGTAAATTTAGATGGTGTATAATTTAACCGTTTTTAAAAAGCTTATCTATTAATTTTATTTCACTATATTCATCTATTATAACATTCCACTAATGAAAATTGGTTATCTAAAATGTACCATCTATATTAAAGTATGTGTCATCATTTTTCAACTACTCTTGTACAAAAAAGTGATAATTACCCTCAAATAAAAATTGCAACGAAAACATTTTGGGCAATACCCGTTGCCGTTTTTGGTACCCGCTTGACATATCCTTGATGGCGGCGGCGGTTTAGGCACATATATACACTCGATCTATCCGATCGACATACTCGTATATGCCACTACCACTCTAATAAAATAGTTTCTTATCAGGCTTAACACAAAATTAAACTTATATTTCCACATACCTCCATCAAGCTACCTCTTGGAGCCTAAGAATTTTTATGTAAACATTTTCATACAACTTGTTTCTCTCTTGTTTTTTTTACGAGTCAACATGTGAATATTATTTTTATATTTGTTAATATTATTTACATTCTCATATGTCTCAAATTGATGATAGTTATAGATATTTATCATATAAAAATATAAAATGTAATAATCTTCTATTAAGAAGCAAACCAACACACATAGAAGTTAGATGAATCAAACATGCATACTGAGCACACACATATAAATATCCTTTCACCGTACCCATTGTGGTTTATAGACATCGATGTCATTCTCAACCACTAACCTTCGTGTGTGTGAAACGTAATGTATACGTGTTTGCATAGTATTCAAGTATATACGATAATTAAAACAAAAAATACATCAATTTATTATAAGTTTTTTCTTTTTCTTTTTTGTTAATTTTCCTATGGCTAATCTATTTAGTACTAAGCGCTCTAATAGGGGAAAAAATTGTCATATAGATAGTATGTGATAGTAAAAAATGATGGCAGTGGGTGTAAGATAGTGGAAGAATTTGCAGTTATTAGGGTTGATGAGATGTTAACGTGTTAAGTGGAAAAGTTAAAAAAGAAGAACTAAATATTTGTGCAAACCCACCGTGATTACACTCGCGAGCCCTTTATAACGCCCATATCACACATGGGGAAGGGTGGCGTCGCTGTGTGATAGGGGTGCCATATAACTATCACGTCCATTATACATATTCTAAGGTCACTAGTAGGGTGATAGGAGTGTGATAATGATAAATATTACCACATAAGCAGTTTGTGATATTAAAATAGGTGTACTAAGTCTGTAATAAAGAAAAAGTTTGTAAAATTAGAGTTGATTAAGTCTATTATTATGATAGATGGAAACGACTTAAAAGAAAAACAAACAAACTAGTAAAGAGCTTATGATGGTGATCACTAAGAGCCTTATCACACCCCTATCATACAAAATGGGGTTGTGTTCTTTTGTAATACGGGCATAGGGGTTGCCACATCACCCTACAAGGCCCTCTATTACAACCTTATGGATGCTCTAAGAGTTTTTTTAATGATAAACATCCCTTTTAAAATCCTACTCAACAAATACATTCGACTTCAAATTTTAATTTATATATGTATCTTTTATATCCTTTTATATAATAAAAGAAAATAGGTTTGGCACTTGTCATCTTATTAAGTGATGTCTATTTTGATATATATGTATTTTAAAAATTGATTTTACACAATTAAGCTTTAAATTTATAAAAATGATTTTCACCTTATGACTAACTACACACACAATAGGCAAGTATACCTATTGGATAGTAGTATAACTTTTTGTAAGAATCAAGTATCGATCCATGGACACGAGAGCTCCTGATACTAAGCCTTTGTCATTATCTAGCCGATGAAATATGATTTGTGAATAATATGATTAACTGATTTAGCTAATAATTAAACTAATGAAGAAAGTAGACGAAGATGAAGATAATCAATTAAAGGAAGATATCACTTAGACTACGAATCCGCTTAGCAAAACAATGACAAAATACATGAACCTATGGTGAGATCATTTTCTACGCATGAAACATAGATGTAAACTAAACTTCTGTCAAGGTTATCTAATTATATAACTCGTTGGAAATCTAAAATGATAAACGCATAATAGTCACCTAAAATTATGCCATGAAGACCCAATGATAATATTAAGCCAAAGTTGAAGATGGTTAGGACTCCCGTCAAGGATACAAAACCCACAAATATTTGGAAAGTTAAGACGATAAACACATGGTAACCACCTCAATTCGCGTAATGTAACAATAGCTATGTAAATCCTTCAATTTATGAATGCCCTAACACGAATACACGAATCATAAATATACGCATTATAAATGGTTACACATACACAATATTAGGAGATATTCATAACAAACGCAATTGTTTTCATAAACATAAGTATTTGAATGCACACTTGTTCAACTTGATAAATAATCAACCATCATTTACCATTCCTAGTCAAATGCCATAAACCACACACTAATGTATGCATTTCATGAATAGATGTTCTAAAACATAAAGTTTTCCAACAATATGTGATTATAGCACCCATAAGATTCATCATTTCATCAATTTCAACAAGCATACACAATCATTGAAGAACATTCATAGCCTTGTAATAAACATTGACCTAATCATACAAAAAGTTACAAGTAATATGTCAAAGTATGCTAAACTTCATCTAATCTAAGTGATAAAGAGTGTTTAGCCCATAAGTCTTACAAAAACCACAGCCAAACTCATGATAATAGAAGAAAACATGATAGATCTAGAGATTTTCAAACCAAAGATGAGTAGAGGTGGGTTGTGTTAACTTGAATCTTCCTTTGTAATGCTTGATCTTTAACCTCTCTTGAACTCTTGAGAAACTCCCTTCAAAGCCACCACAAAGATGAAGAAAGACTAGGGTTTTTTATTCCAAAAATGTCCCCCCCAAAATGAAGAAGAAGAAATGCTTAAAAGGGGGGCTGATGCGTGTTATGGCCATGACAGAATCAGTCATGACCATAATACGCAGGAATAAGGGTCCTGATGCATGTTATGGTCCTGACATAATCAGTCATGACCACAACAGCCTCTAAACTTCCAAATTCTTCATGCATTTCTTGTCTTTCTTCTTTTGAAATCATCAAGCAACCATCCAAAACTACAAAATCCAAATTAATCATAATTAAGTATAGATAAAGATTAATTTGTAACAAAAAACACTTAAGATGGGTAAAGATATGTATTATTAATATGTATATTTATTCACATATCATTAAGCATTCATTGCCACATGTCAAATTTATAAACAAATATCGTCACTTGTTATCATATTAAAAATATTTTCAAACTCTTGAATTTTCTCTTTTCATGACTTTAGGGAATTTATAAAAAAAAATTATAACTTTAGGGATTAGGTTTTCACATATTAATCTTATATATAATCACACTATGTTTTAAGTTAACATGTTTTGCACGTTTGCAACTAATGTTGTTATAACATTTTATCAATCTTATGTTATAACAATTTATCAAGACTTTGGTTCCTGTGGTTAGGCCTGATTTCATTTTTGATCTCTAACTCTCTAAAATTACAAAGTTGGTCCAAAACTTTGTACAAACATAACAACGATGGTCCCTAAAACGGATGGACGTTAACTTTGACTGTTAAATTTTTTAAAATGACTAAAATACCCTTTTATTTAAAAGATCATCATCTTCCTCGCCCACCCGCCACCACCTTCATCCACCACCATCACGGACGAACACCACCAAATTGGTCGGTACCTTCACCGGAGACCCATCACCACCATACGTTCTTTCCCTCACATGTCTCCCTAAACTATCACTCTCGCTCAACCCATCCGCCAACATCACCATCACCATCACCATCACCGTCGCACCACCACATCGTACCCCTGCACCCTCGCCGACCACTCTTCGAGAATAATGAACCAGATCTGTTTATGCTATGGCATACGATGGTGGTTGTCTGGTATTCTTCCAGAATCATCTTTCTTTGCCGGAGAATATGACCAGAAAACTGAACTTCCAAGGAAGACAAGAACGACGGTGTTACGTGGGTGGTATGGTGTTGGTGGTGACGATGTCGAAGGTTGTGCTGGTGATGGTAGTTAGGTGGTGTTGGTGGTTGAAGGTTGAAGATGGTGGTGGTGGTGGTGATTGAAGGTTGAGGTGTGGTGGTGGTGATTGAAGATTGAGGGTGGTGGTGGTGACGGTGGTTGAAGGTGGTATTGGTGGTGATAGTGGTTGAAGGTGGTGAGGGTGGTGGTTAAAGATGAAGGCTTTAATGGTGATAGAAAAGTAGTCTTAACATATTAATTTAATTTTAATATTCTTATATATTATATATTATTATATAATATGTTTTATATTTAATTTTTCAAACAGTATAACATACAAGTATTTAGAGTAGTACGTGTAAAATGGTAGCATAAAGTAACCATATTAATGTCATTAATGTAGTAAAAGGAGGCTACATACATCACTATAAATTACACCTATAGTCCTATAGCTACTGATATTTGCAACTGCAGAAAATGAACTCTTTTATCTTTTTAATAAAATGAATCATCTTACCATTAAAATGCCCTTTAAATATAATTATTTTTAATCCTTCATTGCTTTCAACAGTATACATTAATTCTCAGTTTTATTTTCTTTCTTCACTTTAAACAAAACTATCTTTTTATAAATATCTTCTCATCTACTTATATTAACTACTAACTTTAATAAATCCGTATATTATACGGGTTTAATAAATAAAATATTAATATAATAAAATTTATTATTATAAAATGATATTTTAAGATATGATATGACTGAATTACGTATGTTAAATTACTATAAATAATAAAAAAGTGATATCAATTTCTTAAAAAAAATTAATTTTTTTTCCAAAAAAAAAACATTTTGTTTAAAAACAAACCGTATAAAATGTCATTTTTAAAAATTTTCTTATTATAACTCCCAAATTTGATTATTTTTTGTTTTTAAAAATTTGATGTTTTAAAAATACCAATTTTAAGTATTTCGTATTTTCAAAAAAAGTTTTATGCTTTAGAAAAATTTATTAATTTATAACAAAGTTATTTATTTTAAAATAACACTAATAAATAGATTTCTTCTTAATTTATTAAATCTAGAAAAGTGATAAATAATATTATTAGTAATTAATGTAATTATTTAATAGGAGAGAGATGTGGGAAAATTTTTATTAGTATTATTGTGATGCTGTCTCGTATCATATCAAGTTACTATTTTATTAGAGTATGAAGATGAAGACGAAAATGAAGATTCAGTATTTACATATATATCTTGAATGGTTTGAAATCCTAACATTTAAGATTAAGGAAAACATCTTATCATCATGTTGTACTCTTGTAGATAAATACAAACTTTTTTCTAACGTCAAATATGCGACCCTGTTTTGAAGAATATGTGTTACCTTAATCAGGCTCATCTATTCGTTTCTCAGCCGGAACCGCACCCTCTCAGGAGTAAACTAATTGATGAGAAAACCCACTGGTTCAACTTTGAATATTTTGCTTATAGTGAGACTTATAGTGAGACTTGATCCATATATATTGCTAAACTTAAGTTAGTGTAAATGACATGGAACATGAAAATTTTCAAGATACTATACATTTATTATACTTATTAAAGTTTAAATTCAAGATCCATAACTTAATAATACTTAAAAGGACAAATTATGTAATTTAATTTAAACTTAAAAGATCACATTAAATACTACCTTGAACGTAAATTATAATGTTACAACAATATAAAGTTTAATAAATATTATATTACAAGGACGTAAGGTTTTGCTACTACTATTATTATATAAAATATAATAAATTTAATAACTAAAATTGAAATGACTCCTCACCAGCCCCAACCCCAACCCCACCAACACCACACACACTTCAAAATGTTTTAAGGGATATCTTTACAAAATGTGTTGTCGTGGGTGTGATCGTGGGCGCGAACCAAGTGGTGGCCACCTTGGTCGCGTACATCGTAATATATAGTAGCGCGATTGAGGGCGCGATCGGGGAGGCGTGATCTTGGTAGTGGAAGGAAAAGAGCCGTTGGCTCCTTGGGTTGAGAAAAAAGAACCGTTGACTCTATAAAATGTAAAATTATATATATATTATTAAATTTTATTTTTACCCTATAAATACTACCTCATATTTTATTAAAAAAATACCACAATCCTTTTTATTTTCTCTCATTTCTCTCTTGAATTTTTCAAAAACCTTTCCACTAAAAAATGTTGGGTTATTGAGATGATTCGTTCGACCAAAGTTTTAATCTCATGGACGACGAGGTTTTTATAAACTTAACGTTTAATCAATTTAATTAATCCGACAAGGTCATTCCGGAGACACAATTGACTCAAAACGAACCGCCCGTTGAAGATGTTCCTAATACTCAAGTAAAGAAATTGACTTTTCTTATCCGGGACTTTAGTTCTCTCCCGGCATCGGACAAAACTTTAATGGAAAAAGAAATTGACCGTATTCGAAAAGAATTGGAAGAGGAAGATTAGTTAGATTACTTTTTTATTTATTATTTGTTTTTTATTTATTATGTTTTTAAAGAATTTTATTTGATTATAATTTTTAATTTTATATTATTGTTTTACATTTATAAAAAAATTAGATAAATTAAATATTTTGTTATAGCTCCTGATCACTGGAATAATAAAATTTTAGGCTTTTTTTTTCTTTTTTTCTTTTTGAGAATATCTAAAAAAAGAGATTCAAATACAACGTGTATTTTTGCTAAAAAGTGTGAGAAGACATAATGAGTCAAAAACATCATAAAAAAATTATATCTCACAATCTAAATCGAATTTCAAAAAAGTAATTCCGAGCTTTTGTTCCCCTAGCTGTCTTCACTAAGGAAAAAAATAAACGAAAAATAAAAAAATAAAAAAATTAACGTTTTTTTATTGTGTCATTTATGAAAGACACAATGACGTCATTGTGTCATTATAAAAAACACAATGACGTCATTGTATCATATAGACACAATAAAAAAATGTATTTTTTTTCTGAAAGAGGACCACGAGAAGAACAGAGACTCCGAAGTACATTATTTAAATTCGATTTAAATTTTGAGATATAATTTTTTTGTGACTTTTTTAACCTCATTGTGTCTTCTCACACTTTGTAGCAAAAATACACTTTATAGAATAACCTCCCTCTATCTAAAATATAATGGGCAACACTTAAATAATCTAGGAGTTGCCTCCCCTAAGACTCGAACTCACAACTTTGCTTGGGGTGAACACATCACTCTAACTACTATCTAATCATCACTATACCAACCCCACACCCCTAATCAGAGGCTCTATTTAGCATACAGTCAGTATCACATAAAACAATATTAGAGGATAAGATCAGTTTGGGCTCTGTTACACAACACATAGCCTCAGTAAATTGTAGAGCATCTCGAATGGTTTCTCTGAATTACGGTTTCGTATTGATTACCTTTACACATTCGTAACAAGTTTATATAGGAGATACCAATTTAAACCGAAGCCAAAATCGTTTAAACCCAAGGATGTACTGTTTTTTCTTCATCTTATATATCTTTTTGTGTGATGTCTTTTTATTCATATACACAAATCAAAATAATTTGAACTCGCATAGAATTTTTTTAACAATAGCATATGCAGTCTATCTTTTTTCTTCATCCTTTTCATGTTATTACACTTGAAGATGAATAAAAAGACATGATTATATATGCACGTGTGCAAACATATTGTTAGGTACATAATAACACAAATTATTTTGATATACATAAGCGCGCTTATGTTTTTGATTAATCAGGAGTTAGATTGTATACACCGGTGAATATGTGTAAACCAATGATGTATTATTTGTAGTAATTTTAAAGTATCACAGTGTATAGCTCTCATATAAGATGTATTGAGTTCAAGTCTCACTTTAAACATGTACTACATTTAGGTTTGAAGTATAGTGAGATTAGATTAAAGGCTTTTAAATGATTTTACTTATAGATGTATTAATTAGTGAATAAAATGGTTTATTAGATTTAAAATAATTTGTATATTAGTATATATTTGACTAAAAGAATCGTTTAAAATAACACGATACGGTCATATATATATTAGTCTACATTAAGTTTAGTTTGAGTAAAAGGGTTTGATTAAGTTCAAATTTGTTTTCATCTTTTAAGTTTGACTTTTTTTTATATCTTTATCAAATTCAATAAGAACAACATGGAAACGTCAAAATAAAAGGCTTTCTAAAATTTTTATATACAAATATTCTGAATCGAATTATAAATTTGTTTTTATATCTAAAGCTGAGAGTTTTTATTAAAAAAGAGGTGTGTTTTCAATATATTAAAAAAAACAAGAGTCACGAGACGGGATGCGAGAGAAATAAAATAACTTTATAACCCATCTCATGTGACATATATGATGGGCTTAACAACCGCGGTTGAAGACCTTTTATATCAGAAATTAAACTATGTTTAAAGTGTAAAAATAGAGGTTATCGGCCATGGTTTAAAGACTAATGGTTTTTGTTGCGAAACGTCCGTTTAAAATAATATATATATCAAGACATGGCTGCAAGTAAGCAAACAAAACAGTGTAATCAGAATTAGAAAAAAATAAAATTGTTGTTGTGAAAATAACTAAAATTATATTATATTATATTTGATCCACAGGTTTTGAACGCGTGTTTACAGTGGCTTGATTTTGAATAAAATTTATATCAAACATAGATAAAAATAATCATATCGCATCCGTTATTCAGAACTTAGAGAACATTACGTTCTTGTATAAAAAATTAAAAATATATATATTATATCTGGCACGGATTAGTTTCATATAAAGCTTATATTAAAACTTAGATAAAATAAACACGTTACAAAGGTGTATTTGGAAATTTGTAAAACATTATATTTTAAAAGTTATAAGATAAAAATAAAATATAAAACCTAAGAAGTATTGTAGAATGACACGGTGTTCTATTGCTTTAAAAATGAGGGCATTTTGATCATTGTGTCTTATACATTAATTGTGCCAAAATCTGTTCATTATTTCATATATTTTATATTATTTCTTATATGTATTAATTATTATGTTTTACATTTTAGATAATTTTGTGTTATTTTTGTTATTATTTTTATAGATTATATAAACTTGTTATCTATTATTGTGTTTTATATTTAGAAGTGCATAATGAAATACTTTCACTAGTAGATATTTCAAAACTTATAGTGTTAAAGATAGCACGATGTGCTATTTATGTTATTATTTTTAATAGATTATATAAACTTGTTATCTATTATTGTGTTTTAAAATTAGAATTACATAACGATGTTATTTCACCCATGTATTATTCAAAACTCATTGTGTTTAAGATACACAACGATATTATTTCACTATTATTTTTTTAAATTCATCATTTTAGAAAATACAATAGTATTCAGAAAAACACAGTAACTAATAAAAAGAAACAATGAACTGCACTAAAGACATAATAACGAGATATGAGCTTAAAAGCATATTTTTTATTTTTTTATAAAATAATATTGTACTCGTTTTAAAGATAACAAACCCCTCGTTTTTATGGTGTAATTCTTATATAAAAAATAATGTCGTACATAAAAGCTATGAACGTTTAAAAAAATAAAAAACTTGCAAAAAGTCAACAAAAATGACTATTATTAAAATATTCGTTTAACAAATTCTTCCCTATAATTTGATTTTAATAATGATTAAACAATAAAAAGATGAATTGTTAAAATTACTTTTTACACTTTGTAATTTTGGAAACATTTCTATCGAAACCTTCCTCTTAAAATAATAGTAATTTTAAGAAGCGTTATTGCATCACAATTACACTGAATTCATGAGAGATACCGAATGAACAACTAGAGAATTCAATTACCTATTTACCTATCAAGTATCAATAAGCAATGAATGCTTATATTAGTAAATAGCAACCACTTAACAACCTGTTAACAAAGTAATAACAGATATTATACACTTTACCCCCTCACTTTACTAATTGTCCCAAGTAGCCTTGAACTTTGACTGAAGCATCATTTCAATCCATCGTTCTTAACATCTTTAAAACAACAATGGTCAATGAAACCTCCATCTAATAAGGTAAAGAACTAAAGATCACTAACTTCTCTAATTTATCCAAGTAGGAATCGGCCCTCTTTTTTCACTAACTTGATAATGATCACTATTTATAAGTATATCTAAGTGTTTGGTAACGAATTTTACTATTTTTGTTCTAGCCTTTTGATCTTGATCTTTGAATATCATGAAATGCATTCAAGTATAGATATTTGATAATATATGATATTTTTATATTCTGGTTTTTCAAAAGGATTTATGCAAAGAGTAGAATACCAAAAATGGATATCGAGATGTGTAGGTCCTAGCCTCCTAGGTCGTGAGATCAATACCTTCAAGTATGTTGGTATGTTGGAAGACTTTTTCTTAAGTATTTTTTTGAGAAAGATTATTCCATCCAAAATGTACTTGCATATTTTATAAAGATTTGACATGTTCATAGATTTTAATTTGTTTTTATAAAACTTTAAAATTAGTCAAATTCCGAATTTGTTTAAAATAGTATCCATACTTTTAGATTTGTTTTATAAAAATCCACTTACATAATTAAAAATTGAATTTCAACATTTAAGAATGTCCGAACATCGTGCGTAAGATCTACGACGAAGTTGTCTATCGGTCGCAATTCACTATTAGAAAACAGTCATGTTTGCTACGGAAATTTGTAACATACACAAATATGTCACAAACTATTTCCCCAAGGGATTATCTAACAAACTATTTTTGTCGCAAATGCGTAGCAAATTCCGTTTTCCTACGCATTTGCGATGGAAAAACGCATATCAATTTTTTTTTCTAGTTGTGATTCTCATCTTCTTGGCATAGGAGAGTAGGTTGTGAACATACGGTGATTTGTAGTCACAATTTACGTAACATTATATTATTTTTATTTTATCATAATTAAAAAATATAAGAAATCTTAAATGCTATATACGTACGTATGAAGTAAAAGTATTAATTGTTGAGCAGAGACGATGGATGGAATATTCGTTGTGTTTTATTGAATGCAATGAATGGGATGGTCCTTACTAAACTAAGGCAATGGATGGAGTGGTCTTTGTCCTTGGATAGTTTTAGTTTTATGTTATAGAATTTTGAAATCACTATTTTTTTAATGAATTTGTTGCTATAAGTGTTTCCAATAAAAAAGTCCATATTCTTAATGCCAAGATGCAGAACAAATCATATTCAATATTCATAATCTTTTACATGTAAAATAATCTGCCATTAGTCCATTACTCTTCCATTTTTCCCAATTTAAGTACATCATTAAAAGTTAGAATATTTCTATCCTTTTAATTCTTTAAGACTATTCATATCATTGCCAAGATCCTAAAGTTTTTATATTTAGTTTCTTTGCTCATATATAAAAAGATATTTATATTTTCCTTTTAATCTTTTAAAATATAAAGTTCTCATCTTTCCGTCGTTTCTTAAAATCCAAAATAAAACTTTTACATATTTATCAATTTATATTTCAAGGATAAAAATGTAAGAAAGTTAGATTAGCACAAATGAAAGAAACTGCAAGAATATTAGACTTGCAAATTGAATATGATATTATAGTAAGGACCTAAAAGCAGAGATATATACATCTTTTGGTAAAGTTGTGTGGTTAAATAAATATAAATATTATATATAATAAAATTTATAAATTATATAATGATATCTAATATAAGATATGATTAAAATTACGTATAATTAATGACTATAAGTAATAAAACTATTATGTCAACTTTTTAAACTTTTGTTTTAAAATATTTTTTTGTTTTTTCAAAAAAGTAATAAACATATTGTTTCAAAATAAACCATATTAAAAATATTATTTTTAAAATTTTCTTATTATAACTCTCAATTTAATCATATTTGGTTTATTAAAATTTTACATTGTAAAAACATCAAATTTAAATTATTTCATATTTTTAAAAAAGTTTGATGTTTTAAAAAAAATTCTTATTTTATAATTCTTTAAAAATAACATTAATAAAAAGATCTTATTTTTAATTTATTAAAAAACTATTTGTAATATAAAAAAATTTAGATAATACAATTAGTAGTTAATTTAATTATTTAATAGGAGAAAAGCAGGAAAATTCTGGTTAGGAGAAATGTGGTACCGCCACGTGTTCCCTTTATTTACTATTTTATTTATTATAATACTAGCTTTAGTAAACCAATGTATTATACGGGTTGAATAAATAAAATATAAATATATTAAAATTTATTAATTATAAAATTGTATTCTAAGATATGATATGACTGAAATTACGTATGAAAAATGACTATAAGTAATAAAACAATGATATCAATTTTCTAAAACTTTTTCCAAAAAAAATAAACATTTTGTTCTAAAACAAGCCGTATAAAAAATCATTTTTAAAATTTTATTATTTAACTCCCAAAATTAATTATTTTTGGTTTTAAAAAATTGAATTTAAAAGATACTAATTTTAATATATTTCGATTTTTAAAAAAGTCTTATGCTTTAGAAAAATTTATTTTTTAAAAAAATTATTTATTTAAAATACATTAATAAATAGATCTCTTTTTTAATTTATTAAATCTAAAAGAGTGTTAATAATATTATTAGTAATTAAAGTAATTATTTAATAGGAGAGAGAGACGGAGAATTTTTGGTGAGTATGATTGTAATGATTCCACTTGTCATGTCTAGTTACTCTTTTATTCGATTAGAAATATAAAGATAAAGATTAATGTGAGAAATGTTAGGAAATCATATGTTCAACAAATTAAATAAATAAATATGAATGTTGAATTAAATAAATAAATATGAATAGTTTACGTATATTTCTAGATGATTATTATCAATAAGAAGTAATTGAAATATAAGGCAAATATGATATAGGTCGTTTGCTTTACAAAGTGATTTTACGTATAAATGTTATGTAGTATTTAAAAGCGACACATGTATTTCATAGCAATTGTTTGTGTCTATTTAAATTAAGTTGCTTTAAGACACACAGGTTATAATAATTTAAACGCACCGTAATATCACACAATTCCTTTATGTTTCGAACCTGGATAATTTGGACGCACGGTTGAACGTTAAACCCTCTGTTATAAGTTGCATAAACACACCTTGGTAACTAGTTTAGATACACTGATAAATGAACAATTTAGACATACCGTTATTAAATATGTATAAGCTTCTTTAACAATAAAGAAAAATTGTATTCAAATTAAGCATAATAAAATTATTATTCATTTAAAGAAATAATAAAGTACGTAAAGTTATTTAAAACATTTTACTAATTTAAACAAAGAAGAATATCAAGATTGAAGACTCGTTTCGTTTCAAGCTTCGGTTATAGTTAAATCATTTTACATCCTTGAGTTTTATGTAAATTGTCATTTGAATCTAAAAGTTTAAATTTTACCATTTGCATCCAAAAGTTTCACAAAAATTGCCATTTGAATCCACTTAACCCATCCTAATTAACGCCGTTAGGTTTTTTCCGTTAAGTTTTCTAAATTAGTGGTATTTTAGTTAAATCAAGAAAGACATCTCTGAATATCATATTATATAAATAATATAAGTATAACTAACTAAAAGTGATTCATTTCTAACTTTATAAAACATACAAATCAATTATATATAAATAAACAAACAAGTCATATAATACAAATTATTTGAATTATAACCATAAAAGATAATTATCATAAAAGTATAAAAATAATTAATAGAATGACATTAACTGCCCATGAATAATAATCATAAAACATCAATCATCGTAATTATAATTAAACTTTAAACCAAAGAAATTAGTTTTTAATAAAACGGGGAAAAGTAACACGATTACTAAACCAAAATACATCAACAAGACAAAACAATAAAATGCGATTATAGAGTCAAATTATAACTGCAATTATCAAAAGAGGCTAAACATATAAAACTCTCACGTGAGTTGATTTTTATTTTGTAATTTTTTTTTAATTAAAATAGCTCTCATGTTGGAAACTTAACGGAAAAAGTTAACCGTGTTAGTTAGCTGTAGCAAAATGGATTCAAATGACAATTTTAATGAAACATTTAGATGCAAATAATAACATTTTAAACTTTTGAATTTAAATGATAATTTTTTTGAAACCTCAGGAACTTAAATGTATTTAACTCCTTCAGTTATTTGCAAGTTCCAACCATTCATATTCTTGTCACCTTTTAACCCAATTATCTTAGCCTTTGAACATGATGGTGTGTGGTAGGGCTGTTCACGAACCGAACCGAACCGAGCGGACCTTTGCTCGTGTTTGGCTCGTTTCCAATCGAACCGAGCCGATCGACTCGTTTACAACCGAGCCGAAAATCGAACGAGCATTTTTGAGCGTTAATTTTCGAGCGAGCTTTAGTGAGCGCAACGACACCGAAAAATTGTACACCCAACTATCTTGTATGTCCCACACGATTTTATATTACCGTTAACATGTGTTACGACTTAAAAAGTATCACATTCATAACGTAACATTTTATGGATAACATATGTTGTGGCTGACGATAATGCTAAGACTGTAGCCGATAAGGCGGGAGCATATTGCAGAGAACGATGACGGTGAGAGCGGGAGATGATTGACAAAACTTGTCTCTTAGCGGCTTGGGATTTAAATTTTATGTTTTAGTTTGAAATTCTTTATTAGATTGATTGATCAAGTATGCTAAATATAATTATAAATTTATATATAGTATGCAAATCGACTAGAGTATTATGTATAAACTAATAAACATATATATGTTATATAAATTCGAGCCGAACCGAGCCGAGCGGAGCTTCTCTCTCGTGCTTGGCTCGTTTACAAACCGATCCGAGCCGATCGCTCGTTTACAACCGAGCAAAATTCGAACGAGCATTTTTCGAGCAAATTCCAAACGAACGTCGAGCGAGCGTCGAGCGGTGAGCGGTTTGAACATGCTATAAAGTTGTAATATATGTGTTAAACGTTTCGTAAGAGTTTGACCTCATAAATTAAATTTTCATTACATTTTTATGCGGACTAGTGGTTTTAATAAATATTTTTTTTAACATATTCACCAAAAACAATATATAAACATGACATCAAAAATAAAACCTTATATTATTAAAACTTTTTATTTTCTTATTAGGTCGGCTAAAAGTGATACGAACAAAGCGGAGTTTTGTGTACGTCTTAGTTGTGCAACTCAAAGAAAGAAACACATAACTTAATAGAAGTATCGATCATCAAAGCTTAGTTTCAACATATATAATTGATTATAGTTGAAGTTTAGCTATCTGGTGTTCAGTTAAATTGGACAAAGACAAGTTGTTTGAACTATTGTGAGTAGGAAAGTTATGCAATTATTCTAAGCGGTGAAACACTACAATTGTCCTTTTTAATGGCACATATAGTTTATTTCTTAATTTCATGCTAAGTGACATAATTATATAAATGTCTTAGAGTGAAAAGTTTAATATGCCCGATATTAACTATAAGTGCAAGCTGGTGTTGGTCAAAATTTTGTAAGCATATTTGTTGTTAGAACTTGATTCTCACATTTTGTCATCTTGTCTTAAGACAATTATGTCTTACACTTGACGGCATGAAAAGTTTTATCATGGTTATTTCTTTTAAGAGTCATTAATGAGGGTCTTATTGGTTAAATAATGTGTTTCACAATCAAAAGGTCGGAGACATTTTTCCTTACGGTTCTATAACTATAGGCTTACAATAACTCTTCAAGACATTTTTCCTGCTTTTGATTTTAACTATTTTTCAATTTTTTTCGGTTTGGTTTTCAAATATAAATTTATATGTATACATTGACTTTAGTAATATGAGTGTTGTGTAAACTTTCAGATAACATATGCAAAATACCAGTAGAAGAAAATTAAAACCTCATTATGGATTGCTTAGATGTTAAAACTCGTATAGTTTCTCTTTTTCTATATGTCTAGCTACTTTTGAACTAGTTATAGGGAAACAACTTGCATCACACTAAGAAATTTGATTACCATTTTGGATATCAAAACATTAAGAATATTATATAGCGTAAACTCTTGTTATATCTTCTTCTACGTTATTTAAACATGGTCAGTCATGAGTGTGTGCTAGGTAGGCAATCAATCTGGACTCAAACTTTTGAGAGATTTTTTTTAAATATACTGAAGTTGATTAACATATTTAGAAAAAAGAAACTTATCGGTAATAATATGTTTTTAAGAGATTCAATAAATTAGTAAAACATCTTAAAAGACAAAATTTTAGAGGACACTTGATTAACCCAATTAAGAGAATTCATATCCCTTTTGTTATCCTCATCTTTGTAATTAAACTAAAAATCACTAATTTTTATATCTCATTTTTAATAAATAATATTTTTATACTTTTATAATTACTTTTTCTCTTTGTTTCACCTACAACCACTTTCAAAAATATTAGAAAATTTATTAGGGTTGAACAATGTATTACAAAATATGCAGATAAATAATAATATTTTTTTTCAACTCTACTAACAACCACTCATATAAAAAAATACACTCACGAAATACAGTAAAGAGGATGTGAATGCTCTAAGTTCAAAAAGTACAAACCTTACTTTTTTTAGGTATGTATCAAATGGTTTTAACACAATTGTGTATTGATTAGTTTGAATCATCGGCACCCCTCGATTTGTAGAAATGACTTAACACACTAGTATTTTGTTTCAGCCTTGCCATATATTAATAATACTAATTTAATGAGTCCATTTTTATTTGTCGCACTGGACATCGTAGATCTACGGACTGGTTGTGTATTTAAAAAACATTGAGCACCCTGTTTTTTTATATGTTTCAAATACTTATACGAGTATCTCAATATTATACACTAATATTAGGCGTAACTTTTAACGTTATAATATATATATATTTTACCTATAACCGTTAACATAGATCAACTTTAGGGGATGGATGTCATTTTATAGAAGCCCTAATCTAATCACTTTGTGAATAGTAGACAAACATATGGGTGTAAACGAGACGGGTTGTTTGAATGTTACTTAAAAATGAATTGATAAAGGCTTAAATCAAGCCCAATTTAAATAAGTTCAAGCTTAAACATGAGTTTGTTTAATAAGCAGTTTGACTCAAGCTTTATTACTGAGTTCGACTATACTTGCAAACCAAAACAAGCTTATTATTTATAAAAATAGAATATTTTTATGTAATAAATATAAGAACATAATAGATTATACCTTGCAGACACCACACATCTGCATACGTATAGTTACGATAGAATAATTACACGTACATGTTATATATAAATTATATTTATGAATATAATATTAATATAAAATGAGGTTCAAACTTTAAACAAAAAACCCCTTCTTTACACATATACTAAAATAAGAAAACATATATTTTGAATTTTTTTCTTTACTAATAACGAATAAACGTATATATTTTATGAAATCATTTCTAAATTCCTTTAAATAAAATAAAATATTTGATTTACACTAAAAAATAATCTTGAATAATCCCGATATGAGTGTTCCAGGAAATATCTAATCTAAATATCGCTCAAGTAATATTTTTATATATCTATTGTTCTAATAAAGCAAAGTTTTTTTTGTCACTTTTCACTCTCTTAATTTATCTTTTTTGTCACTTGTCTTTCTTCTATACATTCTTATATTATTTTTCTCTCCAAAATAGTACTATAGTATTCAAACACACAAACAATTTCTCTCTCCTATTAAAATCACTTTTATTAATTACTATATTTATCTCATCTAGATTTTTTAAAATCAATTTATCTTTTAAAATATATTTTTTATTAGGAAATTTAAAATCCCAACATTTTATTAAATAGAAATAATAAAACCAAAATTTTATAGATTATAAAATTTTCTAAACATTAAACCTTATAGAAACAAAATATTTTAATCGGTCCTTTTAAAAAAAATGAAACTATAATCTTTAAACGAATGTTTAAAAATAAACTATTAAGATAAGAGCGTTAAAAATAGTATACTTGTTTTTTTCTTGAACTATTACTTATATATAATTTTAATCATATCTTATATTAAAATAAAAATAGTATTATAACTTTTATGTTTATTACTAACTATAATCCGTTTAAAAATAGTTTCTAGCTTATCTATCTGTCTATAATAAGAAAAACTAAAATAATACGTGATACAATTGTAAGCCTCAACATACTAATTTTCTTATTTCTCTTTATTATTAATAATAATATTAAATACTAATAATATTACTCATACCATTTTCAAATTAAAAATATTTATTTGATAATGTAAAAACCTATATTTTTTATTAAAACACACTTTTTAGAAACAAAAGTTTTATAAAACAGAATACAATGAATTTTTTTAAGAAAAATGTTTTTTTTAGGAAAGTTCATTTTTCTTAAAAAATATTTAAAAAGCACAATTTTTTTATAAACAAAGTTTACAAAAAATACATTATTATTTATTTATTTATAATAGCTATTTATACGTAATTATAATCATATTGTCTTAAACATTGTTTTATAATTCATAAATAAATAATTATTTATTTAATATTTTATTTATACATCTCATGTAATACACGTATTACTAACCTACTTATTAATATTACCGAAGTATTTTATGGATTTTCTCTTTACTCATATTTGCCGTTCAAAACTATTTAATTATTATAAAGAAAATTTAAAACTGCCTGCTAAATGCGTGAGGACCGAAGTATCCGCCCCCACGCGCCCTTGGCTTTCGTGCCCGTCACACACACACACAAAAATAGAAAAATAATCTAACAAATATAACACAACAAAATAATAATATAAAAACCAATTTAAATATCTAATCCTATAAAAGCCCTCGCGTCTCCTTTTCCCCTTCACAAACACCCTTTGTCTCCAAACATTCCATATCCCCAAAATACCCTTCATCTTTCATCTTCTACAAATGCAATCACTGAGTTCCCACAAGCGAGTCCGCGACTCGGACGAGTCAGGGGTCGACTCACCCGAGGCCAAACGGATCCTCCTCGACATCCTCAACGAGTCTGACTCGTACACACCGAGTCACGACCTCGACTCGTTCATGAAGACCTTCCAAGACGAAATCTCCAAACCACCAGAAACCGCCAACAACATAACCCCCGAGTCAACTCAGCCCACCGAGTCCTCCGAGTTGGCCGAGTCACGGCGGCCGGAGCTCGGGTTCCTGTTGGAGGCGTCGGATGACGAACTGGGTCTACCACCGAGTAATGTGAACACGAGTTCAACGGGAGGGACTGAGTCGGTTGAACTCAGTGAGTTGTGGGTGTTGGATGATCAGATCTCGAGTTACGGGTCGTATGATTTTGAAATTGGGTATGGTGAGGTTTGTATTGACGGTGAATACGTGGCGTTAGATGGGCTGTTTGATCATGCTGACGTGGGGTTTGGGTCGTCGGAGGTGACGTGGCAGCCGGAGACGCTGCCGGCGCTGTGATCGAGACGGTTGTCCGGTGGTTGACTTTGGTTAGAGGATATTGTAACGTTCTTTATTTGTTTTAGTTTATAAACAGAAGTGGTTGTTGGAAATATATAAATAATCCAGACAAGAAATATAACAATTATATGTGACTGATAAGATAAAGAAAATATAAAAATATAATGTTATATCCAAAGTACTTAACTTAGAGTTGTAATCGATTCGTTTAATTAACAAGCCTAGCTTATGATCTAGATATCTTTCTTTTTTAAACAGCACATTAACGATTCTGGATATTTATTATTTTAATAGGTTTATTTAATTTTCAAAGGATACTTTTATTTTATATAGGTTTATTTAATTATTTTTTAACCACACCTTTAACCATTCACAAGAAAACTTATAACCGGGAGATTTCTAGTTCAATTTTAGATACTATTACGCGATTTGAATTCAATACTTACTTATTTTAAATTGTCTCGGGTATCTAATTTTAATTATTTGGTCTACGAATCATTGGTAGGATCAAAATATCTTAAAATAAATGTTCAAGAGTAAGCTCTTGTCACCTTGTTGTCTCTTAAATTAGATGAATCAAGCTTGAGTTTGAGGGTTTTAAGCTTGTCAACTTGAGTTAGCTAAATCAAATGAGATTTTTTGAGTTAAGAATTGAAGAGAGTACTTGATACATCTTGCATCGAAGTTTTTTAGCTTTTTATAATGATTATTTGTTACCCTGCTTATCGTATAAATTACAAATAAATTACAAATAATTACACAGATCTATCATAGATAGCACTTGAAAATGTACCCTATAATAGACGTAAAGCATGATCTAAGCATATCTATAAATAGTCAATAATATTTACTATTATAAGAAATGATGTGGCTCATGGTTGGACCTTGTGTCATGTTTTCTATTAAAAAATCTCCTGCTGTTACAAAAATAAATTTAAATCAACTAAACTCTTTAATTATGAAAAATTGCCTTTGATCAAACATTCAAAATCGTGCATATTATCCTAAAACTATTCGATTCACCCCATGTGTATCTCCTTGATAAATATCTTATATTATGAAAGGAAAATAAAATAGAATTAATGCTTATTTTACCAAAAGATTATCGGGTCTAAATTGGGATGAAATTTGGTGGATGTATG